>PVKH010034462.1:0-11866 GCA_004027955.1 Chaetophractus vellerosus
CGACCTGCCCTGCCCGTGGCGGCTTTTGCCTGTCCGTGGCAGCTTTTTGCCCTGCCCACGGCGGCTCCGGCCCGCCCATGGCGGCTTGCCATTCTCAAGGTGGTCTGCCCGCTAGGAGAGGTCCCCGGGAACCGAACCCGGGGCCTCCCATGTGGTTTCCCAGCGAGCTCTTTATCCACTGAGCTATCTAGCCGGGCCCAAAAGCCCTTTAAAAATAAAGAAAATTTGACCTTTGTCTGTTGTGTTATAAGTATACCTTTCTCAAATTGTCACTAGAATGTTTTTGTAAGTAACACTATGTATGAATTTGTACCTGGCTTTTGTTGTTGTTATTGTGGAAGTTGTTGGTTATTTCTATCTCTCTCTCTCACACACACACACATTCTGTCAATAATCACTGAAGGCAGATATGTGCACATCATGAAGGAGATAAGATTACTCTTGGAGAAGTAAGAAGAAAATACTGTAACTTCTATTCATACTTTACCATATGGAATATCACTGGTCAGAACAGTGGGAATAGGAAAGAACAGGAGGTTTCATACTGGCACAGAAGTAATGCATGTTCCATTACCCAATCTCATAAGCCAGAAAGTCCTGTATGGCCAAACTTAACCTGGAAGGAACAAATATATTCTCCCATATCTCTAGTAGAAGAGAGCTAGATGTTGGGGAAGAGTAGTGATGTCTTCAACTCTAACACTCACAAAGTGGACAAGTAACTTGGAAAAAATTTCCTTTGGCAAGATCATTGATTAAAGATAATACTCAAAAAAAAAACCAAATAAAATAAAGATAATACTCAAAATAGAAGCACAAATGAACAGGAAAAAAGTAGAGTTTTCATCTCTCCTATTCCTATTACAAGTTCTTTATTAGCAAAATAAGCAATAAGCTCATAAGAACTGATAGAAAGCCAGATAATAAAAAACTTGTCCTACATGCCTTACAGGGAAGGCAAGGATTAACAATGATCCTTGTCCTCCATGTATATTGTACTTGATATGATAGTAAAACGTGTATATGATTTATAGATTAATATCTACACCTAAGTAAATAACTAAATCTTTGGGGATGGTGGGAATTTGTACATCTAAAATAAAAAAGAACAACTGATAAAATAATCTATTTTCTTTTTTATTGGAAATCAATTTTTCAGGTTGAAAAAAGTTATATTTGTTTACTTGTTTTGTTTTTAAATAAATCAGCACAATGTGCTTTTATATTTGTATTCATATTTGGATAACCTTTTATAGACTGGGAATTTTTTATACATGGAGAAGTTGCTACAAGTCATACCTCAACTGAGTGGTTAAGAGATGGAAATTGGAAGTCAAATAATTTGGGTTAAATTTATTTTCTTATATCAATCATAATAATAATTTCTATTCATATCACAAGAATAATTATCATCTAGCATTACCATACCAAGATTGATACCAAGGAATCAATCTGAGAAGCTCAAAAACTATTGAAGTTAGAAGGTACCCTAGAGATCAACAAATACAACCTTTACCAATTATGTTTCTGCATTCTAACCAGCTGAGATGCTTATTTAAGAAGTCAGATTCCTGTACAGCGTATCCAATCTGGTGAATCACAATATATACATCATTAGATGTCTCCCCAGGTGACTCTTAGGCTCCCTAACATTTGAGAACAAATCTAATTATCTTTCATGTGTCAGTTCTTCCAATATTGTAGACTATATAATGTTCCTGATGAAAATTTTATTTCTAAACTGAATACCTGTGTCCAGGTATAGTTACATATCTGATGGAAAATGTGCACATGGCCATTATGACTTAAAGTGAATTTAAAAGTGGAAAGAAGAAGCAGTTATTAGTCAGAATTTATGAACCTGTATCTAGGATAGTCAAAATAAAAGCTATCAAATTAGATAATGCCCTCAACAACTGAGCAGACCCTAAATCTTGGTTAGTACTGAAATAATATTGAATTCCCACCCTGGGGAGTTTTGCTACATTTGCTAATAGGAGAGCAAGAATCCACTGAGTGCAAGGGCAATGCCTAGTGAAGGATGACAGACCATTATGACAGGCCCTTGATATTCATGATTGTACTTATGAACCTTTTCTTGTAAAATTGAAACTTAGCCTAGTATTATATACTGCCTTAGAGTTACCTTCTGAAATCCTCCTTGTTGCTCAAATGTGGTCTCTCTCTAAGCCAAACTCAGCATATAAATGCACTACCTTCCCCCAGGCATGGGACATGACCCCTGGGGATGAGCCTCCCTGGCACTGAGGGATTATTACCAAGTGCCAACTATCAATGCATCTGGAAAAAGACCTTGACCAAAGTGGGGAAATGGTATATACAAATGAGTTTTTATGGCTAAGAGATTTCAAAGTGAGTCAAGAGATCATTTCAGAGGTTATGTTTATGCAAGTCTCAGCAAGATCTCATTGCCTGCCACAGCAAACAGTGCCTCAAATTATGGGGCTCCTGAGGGCTGCAGAGACATCCAGAAACTATAAGCAGGGCAGATAGCTCAGGAATTCAGCACCCTGTCAGTGGGCCTTACTTTGGAATTTATGCTCCCCAGCTTAACAGAGTTAGACTCATTTGTAGGTTCTCTACACCTGGTTCTTCTGCCCTTTTTACTTGAACCCATAATTAGCACTATAGTTCTGAAATATATGTCCCAGAGACTTAAATCTTTGATCCATCCATGGGACAATTGAGACCTGGATTTCAGCAGAGTTGCAACACCTACTCTCCAGTTCATTGGACTCACCAAGGACAACGAACAAGGAGATAATGATGGACAACAAACATTCCAAGGAACAGAGAGTGTCTGCAACTGCAAGCAAGATGGTTCCATCCATCTGCCTCATGGGATCTAATTTCCTTCTCAGTTAGAAGCAGAGTGGGCATCACCATCCCAAGGTCCTCAAGATTGGGGAATGAACAATAAGCTAAAGTAGACTTATTATTCTACTATAGATTTATCATTGCTCTAGCAATGGAAGAACTCTTATCATTGATATAAAGTCAGTGGCCACCAGAAGTTCTGAGGGATGGGTGTAATAAAGGGGCATTTTCAGGGCATTGGAGTCTTCCTGCATGGCATTACAGTGACAGATACAGGTCATAGCATATTTTGTCATAACCTACAAAATTTGCACAGCAGAGTGTAAACTATAATATAAACAGTAAACCATAGTTAGTAGCAATGCTTCAATATGTGTTCATCAATTGTAACAAATGTACCACAATAATGAGGGATCTTGTTGATGTGGGAAAGTGTGGGAGGTGAGGGAGTGGGGCATACATGAATCCCTTATAATTTTTATGTAACATTAATGTAATCTAAACCTTCTTTAAAAATAAAAAATTTATTTAAAAAAAGATGTTCATCAACACTGTGAAATTAAATACAAAGAAAAAGCCATAAGTAAAAGATATCTGAACAAGGTTGAAAGACTCTATGCTTAAATAATTTATTTTATACTAATAAGCCATCATTATTTTGGTGAGTATAAGTAGCCATGATTGTATTTATCATAATAGTAGGAATAGTAGAGAAGTAGTGGCTAGAGGTACAAGCAGCAGCAATGGTAACAGTGGTCATGGAGGGCACGGTGTTTCTCACAGGGTGTATTAGTCAAGGTTCTCTAGGGAAACAATCAACAGGAGATACCTGCAAATAGTATGGGATTTTATAAGAGTCTCTCACACGACCATGGGGATGCACTAGTCCAGGTCCCGCAGGCAGGCTGCAAACCAGGGGCTCAGATGAAAGTCCAATGAAGGTCCTTGATGAGTTTCTGGGAGATGTTGGTTGTCCAAAGATGAGCTGGGAAATTCTCTCTGAATGCTGTTATCACTTTCCCTTTAAAAAAATACTTATATTACATAAATGTTACACAAAAAATATAGGGATTCCCATATACCTCACCTCCCACACCTCCCACAACCTCCCACATAAACATCCTTCATTAGTGTGGCACATTAATTGCAACTGATAAGCACATCCTGGGGCTTTGCCATGAAGCCTGGACCATAGTTCACATTGTAGACCACACTCTCTCCTACACAGTTCTGCATGTTATGTGATGATATAAAATGGCCTATATTTGATGTTGCAATGTCACTCAGGACAAATCCCAAGTCCCGAAAAAGCCCCTGTATTACAACTGCTTTTCCCTCTTCCTGCCCCCAGAGCCTCCACATAAATGTCATTTCTTCCATTGTTGAATCACAATATGTCTATAGTAGAATACCAGTAAGTCCACTCTAGTCCATAGCTCTTCCCCCCATACTGAGAAGTCTGGGATGGTGATGTACACTCCACTTCCAATTGAGAGGGTGCTTACTGATTAGATAAAACATCACTCATTGCTAACGGCAATCTCCCTGGTTGATCGAAGATGTAATCAGCCATCTATGCAGTAAACTCACTGAGGAAAACCCATAAATATCCTTATATTACAATTAGCCCAGTGCTTGCTTGACCAAAAACTGGGCACAATCACCTGGCCAAGTTGACACATTAGCCTAACCATCACACAGGGTGTGCAGAATTTTCCTTCCATTCCTCACTCTCTTCTTTTTCTCATTCATTCATTTTATCCTTCTCTGTTTACATATTTATTCTTTGTAAATTATAATTAAGTGTTTATCAAAGGCATACATGTGCATGATAACAAACAAATCAAACCACAAATCTTTGATAAGAAATCAAAACTCTTGAAATGGTGACATCATCAGGATGGCAGTGTAAGACATCCTGGTGAATGTTCCCCTTTAGAGACTGAAAAGGATAGATTCAACTCTCTTGAAACTCTGGAGGACTATTGAAACTGGAGAACAGGGGCCGGCTGTATAGCCCAGTTGGTAGGGCGCCGGCTTACCACATGGGGGGCCCCGGGTTCGGTCCCCGGGCCTCCTCAAATGGGTAGACCACCGCGCCGGTAAGCTAACTCAGCTGGTTTTCCCAGCAGGGGGAGAAAAGCAGACACAGAGGAATGCAGAAAAAATGAACACAGCAAGAACAAAGCAAAAATGGGGGGATATATAATAAATTTTAAAAAAACAACTGGAGAACAACTCAATGAATGTTGAAAAAAATAGCAAACAAACAACAACCAAAAACACCTAAAAATTATAGTAAAGCTATGAGAAGACAAGCTTACCAGTCTGGACCCCTCCTGCATGCTTGGATCCACATGGCAGTGTGTGAGACAGCAGCAGTACCCTGGCCGAGATATTTTCTAGCATGGGTCCCTGAAGACCAATACAGCAATGGTGGCAATTTGGTGGCCCACATAGGATTCAAATGTGGGTTCCTGAGGTCCCATAGACCCACAGTGGTGCTCTGGCAGTCCATGTTCATTCAGTGTGGCTCCCTGAAGCCAGATCTACCTGCTGCCACACTTTGCCTAACCCTACAAATTCTCACCCAGATCCTTATGGTCAAATTGCTGGTGCACCTAAATGGAAATATTTGGTTTCTTCATATAGGATTTTAGGGGATGAAAAACACGATAACAGAGATTAAATATATACTAGTGATGCTCAACAGCAGATTTGAACATGCAGAGGAAGCAGGGAAGGAAAAACATGAGCAGAGCCTAAGAGGTGGGTAAGACAGCATGAAGCATACAAAAATATGTATTATAGGAGTCCCAGAAAGAAAGGACAAAGAAAAAGGGGCAGAAAGAATATTTGAAGAAATAATGTGCAAAAAAGAGATGTCCATCATCTCATTAGGTCACCAAGTATCACATGGTTGGGTTCACTGAGCTGTGTCTTGCACTTTTCTTCATTTCATAATCGAATATTGAGTAGACATGAAAGAATATTTATATATGTAAATATAAGAAATAATGACACAACAATTCCCATTCACACATCACCCAGCTTAAATAAAAGAACATTTTTCAAAAAAAAGTTGGTTCTTTGAAAAGATCAGTAAAATCGACAAACTTTTAGCTATATTGAAAAATAAAAAAGAAGACACAAACCACTAAAATCCAAAATGAAAGGGAATATATTACCACTGATCTTACAGAAGTTAAGCGGATTATAAGGGAATACTATGAACAATAATATGCCAACAAATTAGATAATATAGAGGAAATGGGCAAAGTCCTAGAAACACACACTAACTTAAACTGACTTAAATAGAAATAGAAGGACTCAACTGACTTATAACAAGTAAAGAGATCGAATAAGTAATCAAAAACCTCCAGACAAAGAATAGTCCAGGGTCAGGCAGATTTACTGGTAAATTCTACCAAACATTCAAAGAAGAATTAACACCAATCCTTCTCAAACTTTTCCAGATAAATTAAAGAGGAAGGAAATTGTCCTAGCTCATTCTATGAAGTCAACATTACCTAATAACAAAGCCAGATAAAGGTATCACAAGAAAACAAAACTCAGACCAATTTCCCTTATGAATATGTATGCAAAATTCACAATAAAATACTAGCAAATTAAATGCAACAACATCTTAAAAGAATTACACCAAGATCAAGTGCGATTTATCCCAGGAATTCAAGAGTGGATAAACATAAGAAAATCACTGTAATACACCACTTTAACAGAATGAAAGAAAAACCACATGAGCATCTCAGTTGATACTGCAAAGGCATTTGGCAAAATCCAACATCCCTTCATGATAAAAAAATAAAACACTCAGAATAATAGTAATAGAAGAGGAGGTCCTCAATAATATAAAGATCATGTATGAAAAACCTACAGCTAATGTACTCAATGTTGAGAGACTGAATGTCTTCTCCCTGCTATTCAACACTGTATTGGAATTCCTTCCCAGAGCAGTTAGGTGAAAAATAAGAAATAAAGGCATCCAATTTGGAAAGGAGGAAATAAAATATCTCTATTTGAAGTTGAATGGTTCTTTATGTAGAATATCCCAAAGAATTCATAAGAAACTACCAGAACTTATCAGCAAAGTTGCAGACTACAAGATTAACACACAAAAATTAGTTGTGTTTCTATCAGCAGCAAAGAAAATTCTTAAAAGGAAATTAAAAAAAAACAATCCCGTTGATAATAATTCCTAAAATAATAAAATAGCTATTGAAACAAATATGCTACACCAATGCAAGGTATTACTAATAAGGTGGTCTATAGGAAAAATACATCTTAATGTAAACTATGGACTATAGTTAATAGTATAATTATAATATTCTTTCATCAACTGTAACAAAGGTACCGCACTAATGCAAAGTGTTAATGAGGGGATGGAGCATATGGGAATGCTGTGTTTTTACATGATTTTTCTGTATTTACAAATTTTCTAAATAAAAAAGTTAAATAAAAAATAAGTAAAATAAAAAATATATATATAACCCTAAATGGATCAGGGACCTAAACATGAGAGTTAAAACCATAAAATTCATGGAAGAAAACATAGGGGAATTTTTGTAACCTTGGATTTAGTAGTGATTTCTTAGATATGACAACAAAAGAATGAGCAACAAGAAAAAAATAGATAAAATGAACTTCATCAAAATTTAAAAACTTTGTATGTTATAGGACATTATCAAGAAAGTAAAAGACAATCTACAAAATGGGAGAAAATGAATGAGAACCAAACCTGACAAAAGTTTAATATCCAGAATATATAAAGAATGGTGTAATGGTTTGGCAGTTTAATGTAATTATGAATTCCAAAAATATATATATTGAATTGTGCTTGTAAACTGATCTGTTAATCTGGGCATGATTAGGTTATGATTAGGGCGTTAACTGCCACGTCAGTGGGACGTTGAGCCCCACCCCTCAGTGAGCGTGGTCTCAAGTATAAAAGGCTAGACAAAAGGCAGCAGATTGGAGAAGCAGAGATTTGAGAAGCAGTTCTGATGTTGGAGTGAGCCGTTAGCCCGATAGTCTACAGCTGGCCTTGTAGAGAGACACAAAGCATAGAGAACCTCATGGTCTACAGGTGAACTTGTGGAGGAAGCAGAAGCTAAGCCTGGAGAGAAACACAGCCCCGGTAGGAGAGGTACCCAGAAGCCTGAACCCATGCAAGATGTCAGCAGCCGTCTTGCTCCAACACGTGGACTGGTATGAGAAGAAACTTATGCTTTGTGGCCTGGTAACTATAAGCGTCTACCCCAAATAAATACTCTTTATACAGACCTACCAATCTTTGGTATATTTCAAAAGGCACCCCTGTGGCTGACTAAAACAAATGGCTACAGCTTAGCAACAAAAAGACAAATTATTCAGTTAAAAAACAGGCAAAGACTTGACCACACATTTCTCTAAAGAAGAATCGTTAATGACCATTAAGCTCATGAAAAGATGTTCAAGGTTATTGGTCATCAGGGGAATGCAAGTCAAACCCACATTGAATGACCAAGGCACACCCACCAGAATGCCTGTTATTAAAAATATGGAAAATGTGTTGATGAGGATGCAGAGAAATAGTTTCTTTCCTACATTTTTGGGGGGTATGTAAAATGGTACAGACACTGTGGGAAACAGTTTGGCAGTTCCTCAATATTAAAAATAGAATTACCATACGACCCAGCAATGCCATTTCTAGATATATACCCAAAAGAATTGAAAGCAAGGACTTGAACATTTATACACCAATGTTTTGGGCAGCATTATTCACAATAGCCAAAAGATGGAAGCAACTCAAGTATCCATGAACAGATGAATGGAAAAACAGAATGTGCTATATACATGCAGTAGAATATTATTCAAGCATAAAAAGGAATGAATTTCTGATGCCTGTTACAATGTAGATGAATCTTCAAGAAATGATATTTAGTGAAACAAGCCAGACACAAAAAGGCAAATACTGTTTGATCTTACTCATATGAAATACCTAGAAGCAAACTTCATTGAGATAAGTGGTGGTTTATATGGTCCCGGGGACTGGAAGGTGGAGGGAGCCAGGAAGGGGGTTTGTATTAGTCAGCCAAAGGGGTCTGATGCACAATACCAGATACCGGTTGGTTTTTATAAAGGGTGTTTATTTGGGGTAGAAGCACGTGGCAACAGACTTTGGTGATGAAATAACCTTGAGTTGGACTCTTTAGAGTGTTGTAACTGTAAGCTTCTACCCCAATTAAATACCCTTATTAAAAGCCAACAAATTTCTGGTACTTTGCATCAGCACCCCTTCGGCTGACTTATACAGTTCCCTTAAACCTTTTCTTTCTCCTTTCTCCTCCTCCCAAAGGTTAATGTTTATATTATTGTTGAGAGTTTTTCAAGTGAATGCTTTGTAAAATTAAATAATAAAGCTCTTATAGATTGAATTATGTACCCCCAAAAGATAGGTTCAAGTCCAAACCTCCATCTTATGAATTTGGCTTCATTTGGAGACTGGATTTTTGAAGATGTTATTAGTTAAATTAAGGCCACCCTGAATTAGTATGGGCCTGTAATTCAGTATGACTGGCATTCTATAAAGAGAAAAAATTTGGACAGAGTCAGTGTGAGAGGGAGAGACAGTCATGTGATGGAGGCAGACACTGAGTTATGTTGCCACAAGCCAGGGAACACCACGGATTGCCCACCACCCACTAGAATCATGGATGGAGGCATGGAACAGATTCTCCCCCTTTCAGAGGACACATGGCCTTGTTGACACTCTGATTTCAGATTTCTAGCCTCCAGAAATTTGAGACAATAAATTTCTGTTGTTTAAGCCAACTAATCTGTGGTACCTTGTTACAGCAGATCTGGCAAACTAAGACAAGATCTCTATTTCATTTCTTGCTCTATCAACTTTTGATAGCAATTTTGTTTTGCATAGGATATATAAAATGGGAATTTTTAGCTGTGCTCCTTTGCAACTCTACTTCCATGCCCTTTTTCTTTCAGCTACATTTTCACTTGTACATTTACATTTTGTTCTGTAGATGCATTCAAGTTTTCAAATATTTTACATAAATTGACCACAAAAAATGAAAAGCAATAAACAGAATTTTATAATTACATTTTGTTCAAATTGTACTTGATTATCTATATGCCCTATATTAGGACTCTTGGACCTATTGAGGGGGAATATTCTATGTTGTTGATTTATTATGCCTTTGATAAATATTTTAAATAAATTATTTTAAAAATTAATATGTAAAGAGAGGAGGAAGGGAAGGAGACAGAGGGAAATAGTCTGCAAGCACAACCACAAACACCATTACTGCCCCCTCCACTGCTACTGTTTCTCCCTCTATAACTATTGGTGGTATCAAAGTAAATGAATTCTCTTTTCTTGCACTCCATCAATTACTTAACATCATGACACATTTCATTTTGATTCCTATTTGTGAATTTTTGTTGTTGCTTGATTGGATGGATTTTTTGCAATTTTCATTACCTGCCTTTTATTCCTATATTATTTGCCTTAAGTATATCCTCACTTTTTGCCAATCAGTCACACCATCTACATTGATACAACGTTATTTTTCCCCAGAGACCTCCCTCCAGAAGTCATCTATCCTTAGTCTGTAATGTGCACTCTGCTCCAGCCTCACTGCTAGGTTATGCCCACTATTTCCTGGATCACATGCTTTCATGTTTATTTGCTTAATTCCTGTTTATAATACTTTGTGGCAGTACAATTTCAAGTGCCTTCTTAAGAAAGAATGGATGATTGATGATCCTCCCTGGAGGTTTTAAATTCATTGGGCTTTGTTTTCCAGAAACCTATGTTTCCTGAAGCTTCTAGGCTCTTTATTGCCCTTGGTGTTCTGAAATTTTACAGTAATGTTTCCAAGTATGAGAATTTTTTCATTCATTGCCCTGGGCATTTGGCATGTTCTTTCAACATGAATTCATGTTCTTTCTTTACATCTCAGAAAGTTTCTTCTCGAATAAGTTTCTCTTCTCCCATTTCTCTGACCCCTGTTTCTCTGTTTTTATGCATTTGAATTTTAAGCCTTATAGGCCGTAAAAGATAGCATTACAAATGAAAGACGATACTGGCTTTTATAATTATTCATGCTGTTACTTACACTGGAGATCTTCATTTCTTCACCTGGCATCATGATACTGTCTCGTGTCCTTTCCTTTCAACACCGAAGACCCCCTTTAGCATTTCCTTTAAGGCAGGTCTAGTGGTAATTAACTCCCTCAATTTTTGTTTGTCTGGAAGTGTCTTAATTTCTTCCTCATCTTTGAATATACCCAACTTTGCTAGGTATATTTTTCTAGAGTAATTATTTTTGTACTTTCAGCACTGTAACTATGTCCTCCTACTGCCTACTTGTCTCCATGATTTCTATTAAGAAATCAGACGTTAATCTTACTATGGATCCATTATATGTGACATGTTGCTTAGCTCCTGCTGTGTTTAAGATTCTGCCCTTGTCACTGGCATTGGACTGTTTAATCATAATGTGTCTCAGTATAGATCTGTTTGGTTCATCCTACGATATGTATTTTTGGTATGACTGATGGTATCCCATAGGTTTCTCAGGCTCTGTTCTTTTTTTTTTTTTTTTAATTATTTTTCTTCTGCTCCTCACCCTAAACAATTTCAATTGCTTTGTCTTTGAGTTCACTGACCATTTCTTCTGCTTCTTCCAATCTGCTCTTGAATACCTCTATTGAATTTTTCATTTCAGTTATTCACAGTTTAGAGTTCCAGAGTTTCCATTTGGTTCTTTGTTATTATTTCTATCTGATAATTGACTATATCATTTTGTTCATATATTGTTTCCCTGATTTCCTTTAGTTCTTTGTTCATGTTTTCCTTTATTTCATTGATCTTATTTATGAGAGTTGTTCCAAGATTTTGGATTAGTAATTCCAGAAACTGTGCTTCCTCCAGAATATTTTCTGATGATTTCCTATTTCCTTTGCGTGGGCCATACTTTCCTGTTTCCTTGTATGTTTTGAGTTTTTT
>PVKH010034463.1:0-11864 GCA_004027955.1 Chaetophractus vellerosus
CAAAAGCTAGAAATGATTAAGCCTAGTGAGAAAGACATGTCGAAAACTGAAATAGGCCAAAAGCTAAGCCTCTTGTACCAGTCAGCCAAGTCGTGAATGCAAAGGAAATTAAAAACTAAAAGCCACTGATTGTACACTTTGGATAGATTGCATGGTATGTGAATATATATCAATAAAACAGCTTTTAAAAATGCTACTCCAGTGAACACATGAATGATAAGAAAGCAAAATGGCCATATTGCTGATATGGAGAAAGTTTTAGTAGTCTGGATAGAAGACCAAACCATCCACAACATGCCCTTAAGCCAAAGCCTAATCTAGAGCAAGACCCTAATTCTCTTCAATTCTATGAAGGCTGAGTGAGGTAAAGAAGCTGCAGGAAAAAAGTGTGAAGCTTGCTGGAGGTTGGTCCATGAGCTTTAAGAAAAGAAACCATCTCTATAACAAAAGTGCAAGGTTTAAAAAAAGAAAAAAAAGTGCAAGGTGAAGCAGCAAGTGCTGATGTAGAAACTGCAGCAAGTTATCCAGAAGATCTAGGTAAGATAATTGATGAAGGTTACTACAATAAACAACAGATTTTCAATGTAGATGAAACAGCCTTATATTGTAAGAGGCCGTCTACAACTTTCATTGCTAGAGAGAAGTCAATCCTGGCTTCAAAGTTTCAGAGGACAGGCTGACTCGCTTATTAGGGGCTAATGCATCCGTGAGCTTGAATTTAAATTAAAAAAAAAAACAAAACATGGGCCGGCTGGATAGCCCAGTGGATAGGGCGCCGGCATACCACATGGGAGGCCCCGGGTTCGGTTCCAGGGGACCTCTCCTAGCGGGCAGACCGCCTTGAGAATGGCAAGCCGCCATGGGCGGGCCAGAGCCGCCGTGGGCAGGGCAAAAAGCTGCCACGGACAGGGCAAAAGCCGCCACGGGCAGGGCAGGTCGCCCGCGAATGGAGCGCAGCCAGCCACCCGCGAACTGAGAGCTGGCCGTGAATGGAAGCAGAAGTCGCCCACAAGCGGGGAAAGCCGCGCCTGCGCAGTGACCAGTCTCGGCGCATCGCCGCAGCGGGGGGGAAGGGAGATATGTAATAAAATAAATAAATCTTTAAAAAAAAAAAACCAATTATTCTTGTGGAGATGGATTGGTGCAGGTATGATATATTTATTAAATAATACATAGTATAGTGTGGACTTAGTAAGGTGTCTGTAGTTTTCACCTGACTGGCAAAGGGGTAAGTGGAACAAAAAAGCTTAAGAACCCCTGGACTTTACAACATGGTTTACTGACTATTTTAAGGCCCTGGTAAGACCTACTGCTCAGAAAAAAAGATTTCTTTCAAAATATTACTTTTCATTTACAATGCACTTTGTCACCCAAGAGCTCTGATGGAGATGTACAATGAGATGAATGTTATTTTCATGCCTGCTAACACAACATCCATTCTGCAGCCTGTATTAGTCAGCCAAAGAAGTGCCTTTGCAAAATATACCAATAGTTGGTTGGTCTTTATAAAGGGTATTTATTTGGGGTAAAAGCTTACAGTTACCAGGCCACAAAGCATAAGTTTCTTCCCTCATCAAAGTCCACGTGCTGGAGCAAGATGTTTGCCACGGCTCAGGCCTATGGGTTCCTCTCCTCCTGGGGCTTCATTTCTCTCCAGGCTTAGTGCTTCTTCCACAAGGTCAGCTATAGACTATCAGGTGAACAGCCCTCTCCAACATCAGAACTGCATCTCAAAAATCTGCTTCTCAAATCTGCTCCCTCTGTCTTTGGCCTTGCCCTTTATACTTGAGACAACACCCACCGAGGGGTGGGGCTCAATGACCTACTGTTGCAGCCCAGACAACGCCCTACTCATAACCCAATCATGCCCAGATGAACAGATCAGTTTACAAGCATGATTCAATTTATATTTTTGGAATTCATGATTAGATAAAACTGTCAAACCATTACACAGCCCATGGATCAAAGAGTCATTTTGACTTTCAGGTCTCATTATTTAAGAAATACATTTCATAAGACTATAGCTACCATGGATAGTGATTCCTCTGATGGATCTAAGCAAAGTCAACTGGAAACCTTCTGGAAAGGATTCACATTAGTAGCTACTGTATTGGATAACACTCCTCATGGGAGGAGGTCAAAATATCAAAATTAGGGGGAAGCAGATGTGGCTTAGACAACTGGGTTCCTGTCTACCACATAGGAGGTTGCTGGTTTGGATCCCAGTGCCTCCTAAAAAAGACAGCGAGCTGGCCCGGTGGGCAGGCACAGCAAGCTGACACAACAAGAAGACATAACAAGAGACCCAAGAAGATGGGAGCGGAGATTGCTCAAGTGATTAGGCACTTCCCTCCCACATCAGAAGTCCTGGGTTCGGCCCCCAGTGCCTCCTAAAGAAACAAGGAAGACGAATAGACACATCAAGTAAAATACAACAGCTAGGTGGGGAGAAATAAATAAAAATAAATCTAAAAAAATATATATCAAAATTAGGGAGCGGGTGTGGCTCAAGTAATTGCGTGCCCACTTCCCACATGGGAGGTCCTGGGTTCAGTTCCTGATGCCTCCTAAAGAAGACAAACAAACAACGAGAAGACAACCAGCAGACATTGAGCAAAAACAATGAGCAGACAATGAGCAAAATATCAAAATTAACAAGAGTTTGGAAAAAGTTGATTCCAACCCTCATGGATGACTTGAGGAGTTCAAGACTTTGACGGAGGAAGTAACTGCAGATGTGGTGGAAATAGCAAGAGAATTGGAATTAGAAGTTGAGCTTGAAGATGTGACTGAATTGCTGCAATTTCATGATAAAATTTTAAAGGATAAAGAGTTGCTTCTTATAGATGAGCAAAGTGGTTTCTAGAGATGAAATCTACTCCTAATGAAGAAGCTGTGAAGATTGTTGAAATGATAAAGGATTTAGAATATTATATCAACTTAGTTAATAAAGCAGCAGCAGGGTTTGAGAAGATTGAAGGAAGTTCTACTGTGGTGAAATGTTATCGAACACCATCACATGCTACAGAGAACTGTTTCATAAAAGGAAGAGTCAATCAATGCAGCAAACTTTATTCTTATTTTAAGAAATGGCCACAGCTACCCAAGTTTCAGCAACCACCACCCTGATGAGTCAGCAGCCATCAACATTGCAGCAAGGCCCTCCATCAGCAAAGAGATGGGGATGATGGTTGCCACTTTTTAGCAATAAAGTATTTTAAATTTAAGGTATGTACATTGTTTTTTTAGATATAATGTTATTGCACACTTAACAGACTACAGTATAGCACAAACATGACTTGTATTTGCAATGGGAAACCAAAAAATTTGTGTGACTTGCGTTATTGCAATATTCACTTCATTGCCAGTGGTCTGGAACCAAACCTGCAACATTTCCAAGTGTGCCTGTATGTGTGTGCCTGTGTGTGTGTGTAAATAAATTTTTTTAGGAGGCACCAGGGTTTGAACCCAGGATCTCATACATGGGAAGCAGGTGCTCAACCACTGAGTTACATCTGCTTTCCCTGCCTGTATATTTTTAATATGCAAGTATATGGATAAAGATTCAGATTATGAAATATAACAATGGATTAATTAATGAAGATGAATGACTTTCTACTTTACATATCCAAAGTATTGTCATAACATTATTTGCATTATTGAGAAAACATTTTTAACTTAGAATGTGACAAGAGTTAGTATATTTTAAAGTTAGACATTAATTGTGCATTTTGGATCTTATTTGATTATGCCCATGATTATCTGCAAGACATAATGTTGTTTAATTGCACATTAGTAGTTCTTATCAGTTTCAATCCAACACTTTCACACATTATTAAGTCATGAAATTACCATATCCTTAACATAAATTATTATCCTTTATATATCTATAAATACAAGCCTAATAAATGGATTTTTCTAATACATCCTGAGTTCAGGCACAGCTAAAATATACAGCAACAAAAGTCCTTACCACAGGTCTCCTTTCTGATCTGTGATGAGTAATACAATGATCCAGCAAGCTGTCTTCATCCAATTCCCTCTGACAAAATGGACACACACACCTGAACATAGCAAAGAATAAAAACAGTACTAAAATGTTTGGTATGTAGGTAGTAGTCATTTGACTAGATATAAAAACAGAATATAGGTGGATATATATATAGTGAGAGAGAGACCTAGTTCTTCCTCTAATCCGATACTATTTTCACTGTCCTGATAATGGTTTAGGTGGCTACATTTTTTTCTCTTGAGAAATATAATTTGTATATCCTCAAAGGGACAGAGCAAAAAAAAAAAATTCATGTACACTTGAAGCACTTAATGCTCTTTGGAAGAGAAGCACAATCTGAGCACCTATGAACTGAGAAACTGAAAATCACACCACCCACTGTCCCTAGGTTACCTTTTACCTCTTCCTTTTCCTAATTCAGGTAATATCCAAATTACGTGCTATTTGTTCTTTGCCTCCACTAGCACATATAACTGACGGTTTAGATACACAGTATTAGTACCCAGTGACAAAGTAAGAATGATTCATTTCAGGCTCACAATCGACCTGTCACTACCTTGTTAAATCCTTATACACACTTAGGAGCATTTATCCCTTACAACTGTGCTATCCAATACACTAGCTACTAACCATATATGTCTTTTGAGCACTTGAAATATGGCAAGTGGAAATTGAGATGTACTTCACTAATGTGAAATGTTAATAACAGGGAAGACCGAGTGTCTGAGGAGAGTTTATGAGAACTCTGTATTTCTGCATGATTTTTCTGTAAACTTACAACTTCTCCAATACAAATAAAATAATAAAATATATTTTTAAAAATTTGAAATGTGCTTGAAGTAAAAAATACACACTTCATTTAGAAGGCCTAAGATGAAAAGAGGGGGCCGGCTATAGCCCAATTGGTAGGGCGCCCGTTTACCACATGGGAGGCCCCGGGTTCGGTTCCCAAGGCCTCCTCAAGCGGGCAGACTGCCTTGAGAAGGCAAGCCACCACAGGCAGGGCAAAGCCGCCACGGGCAGGGCAAGCCCCCGCGAGCAGGCAGGCCGCCGTGTGGTGAGCTGACTCAGTGGGTCACCACAGCAGGGGGAGACAAGCAGACACAGAAGAACGCAGAAGATGAACACAAACACACCGAGAACAAGCAGAAAGGGGGGGATATATATAATAAAGTTTTAAAAATCTTTAAAAAAAAAGATGAAAAGAGTGTAAAATATGGCAGTGCTTTTTATATTTCTATTTGGCTATATTAGGTTTAAATAAAATATATTAAAAATTAATTTCACCTGTTTAACTTTCTAAATGTGGCCACTAGAAAATTTTAAATTACATATGTGATGTGCATTATATTTCTATTGGAGAGTGCTACCTTAAATGTTTAGGGACAATACGGAGGCTTGGACTTTTTCTGCTCACATTCCCTTATAGATGGCTACACATGCCTATTTCCCAAGACTTGTACTCTAGACCAGCTCCCTGTATAAGGAGCAATCAAAGCCACACACTTAACATTGTCATCCGTTCTCAATCTACTTATTATCTTTCCTTCCTATTGCTCTTTGTGACCAATCTTACTCTTTTAAAATTCATAACATGGTCTAAAACTAATCCCATAATGACAGGTTAATTTTCAAAGCAACCTTTATGTATCTACAACCTTGATCTATCTTTAAAAATACCACGATGTGAAAATTTTAGTAAAACAAAAGGAATGGGACCATCATTTATAGACTTTTTGGTTACAAAATTTAAGCTATATTTTGAATATATTTCCTTAAAATACATAGAGTTAAAACATTTTTCTTCAGGAAAGAGAAAGAATTCCCACTAATATTGAGGACCACTATTAGGTAGCTGAGTTTATAAACAGATTTACTGATCTCAAAGCCATCAGACTGTCTAGAAGACAAAAATCATTCTTTAATTAGGAGAAGAATCCAAACTTTCTAATTACTCTGATACAGTTAAATCACCCTTCCCATCAGTAGTGAAGACCCACCTTTGTTTCTTTTTATTTCTTTAGAGAAAAAAAATTGTTAATGATCAATATCCTCCTTTTCACATTCTAACCAGTTTTCACATACTAATCAATGTTCTCTCAGCTGCACATATTAACCACCAAAAATGTCTAAGATTCAGGGTGCCTGCCCCAATTCCCTTCAGTATAAATATATACTGAAATATTGTATAATTCTACTTATATGAACTATCTCTAGTATAAGCAAATTCAGAGAGACAAAAAGCTGATGAGAGGTGACCAAGGGCCGGAGAAAAGGGGAATAGGGAGATACTACTTAAAGGGTAAAGACAGAGTTTCTGTTCGGGGTGATGAAAAGTTGTAGTAATGGAAGGTAGTGATGGTAGTATAACACTGTAAAATTAGTTAATGACAGTTAACTGAACACTAAGAAATGGTTAAAATGGCAAATTTCAATTAAAAAAATAAAGAGAAAGAGAGAATAATAGAGCAGCCTGGAGAAGCTGTATACTTCTTTGTAGGTGGCTGACTTCAAGGAGGTGAAAAGAGTAGGACCTAGAAAATAAAATATTGTGTTTATCAACATTGTTTCTATTCCTTTGATACAAATTGGACTAAGGTCCCATGACTCTCCACATTGTTGTTGTTTTTTAAACTTCATATCATGAAATACGTGAAATACAAGTATAAAACATTGTACATTTTTTACTACATTGAGATGAAATACATTTATGTTTTTACCAGAATCCATATCACCCAGTACTAGCCATTACCAATAGGATTTCTTACTAGTCCTATGAGGTTTTATCATGAATTTTTAAAAAGCTCACAATTCCTTTCCTTTGAAGATTTACATTTATCTTAATATTCCTATTAATCGGCTTTGAAGAACTGTTAAGAAATACGAAATCACCTTAGCTAAGAGTTTTGAAGTATTTCACACTGGCTGAGATATCCCTTATATTGGCATTGTGAAGACACTGCACTTATTTGGAAGGCAGCTATGCTCACAGCTATACCAACAACGCAAATGCACTTATTTGGGATAAAAAAAACTTATAGCCTCAACAGTCCTCTTACTGTTTTGGCAAATTACCACTTCCTGAAAAATCCAGACTATTACAGTAGATAGTTATTGGTTAATCAGTAATTCATGAAGACAAATTCACTGCAACAGAGGATCATAAATCCCCACATGAACTAAAGAGAATGCAAATATTTAAATTGTCTTTTCTACCTCTAAACTGACTTAACCACATCAAGTGAGAGCACCATCAGCCAATAAAGAAAAAGTAAACTGCTAATGTGCCCAGCATTCAGCTTCAATAGCAGACGTCACAGTTTTCAGCCATTTCGGCTAAGTTTTCTTACGATGAAAGCAGCACTTGAGTTGTAAGGAGATGTGGGAAAAAAATTTTCAGCCTGCTTACTTCATAAAATATTTTAAACTAATTTTGTTTCTAAAAATAAATAAAATTATATTCTTGCTGTTAAAACATCAGTTACATCAACCTCTAAGGATAAATTTTGGATTATTTAAAATAGCATCTCTGGAAAACGGAACCACATTTTTAATTGCCAGCATTATGCTTTGTTCTTGGTAGAATCATCTTTGTTTCTTCTTTTTATACCCCAATTATAAACCCTGGCCATACTGACTTCAGTAGTAGTAAACTGATCTCGAAGAAAGTAAAGGGCTTCACAGGAACATCAAGATTTTTTGTGGCAGCTGATAAATTCTCTCCCAACAATATCTGCGCTGCATCAATATCATATTCAAGCATTCCATTAGCCCCCAAACACAGACACACTTTATCAGTAGAAGGAAGTAAAACTTTGCAGTAGAAGTTATCTGCCAGTAAGAATCTGGTCTCCAATGAATTGGTGGCTTCTTTTGTCATCCGCTTGTATTTCAGAATTTCTAGAGTCTGCTTACTTTTGGAAATCTGACCTTTTAGCCTCCTTTCCTTTTGAGCAGGATTGAGTTCCATAAACTTATACTTCTGGTACTGCTCATCCGTCTTCTTAGTTATCTGCAGTCTCATTCCCAGGTTGTTTCATGCAGGAATCTCAATCATGAACGCGGCTTCCGGAATCTCCAGGTGGAGCCGTCCGCTTGTTCCCTAAGGCCACTTCCATCTTGGGGATGCCTCTCCTTGTCTTAAAGCTCAAATCATTTGCCCCATTCTTCACATGAGCTCAAAATAAACTATCTACAAATGTTCTTTAAGCTTAGCATAAAAACTGCAATTAGCATAAAAACTGCAAAAATAAGATGTTAAATAGTTGCTTAAAAATACACATATGAAAATATATATTTTTATATATATATGTATACACACACACACTAACATATACATGTGGGTGGTGATGGAAGAATAAAGATGAATAACCTCTTAACTGATCTACTTCAGGAATCTATAGCCAGAAAGAGTCCAGTAGAAATTTAACAGTTCTGCATTCTATTTTTGGATTTTCCTTAATGCAAACTTGTCTAAGGAAGTTGCCCCAATCTCTCTAGTATGTGGTTATTTCCCCCCAAACAAAGTTTTAAAAGTACAGACAACAAAATTCTTTGATAATGATTACTATTAATAAATAATTACCAATAACAGGTGTTATGGTGAAGAGTCTAAACTACATACATATTTTCATAATAAAAGTGTTAAACTTTACAGCTCATTAAATTCTCTAGAGAGATACCAAATTTAGCATTATACTATAGTGGGTTGAAACAAACCTTGTTGCTGTCTCCCCAAGTTCTTGTAGTGGTCCGTATTTATCTATGTATTTCTGACAAGTCCTTATGTGTGCCCTCATTTCGCTGAGGCAAACCTATATAAAAGCAAATTCAAAATAAACCCACTGTTGAAAAGGGGCTCAATGAAGTCTTATGTGATTCAGATTTTACCATTCTAAATAAGGTCATTGTGGGGTCAGTCAGTTGGTTAAAAGGATGCATTCATGACAACAGTACCACAAAGTTAAGGCACATTATCAAGGATAAGATTCTTAAAATTTCCCCAATACTTAGACAGAAGACCCAATGTTCACTTCTTGAACTTAGTTCTTCTAAAAAGCATATATATATATTTTTACAGTGGAAGGACATATATGAACTCAAACGGAATTTTTTTTGAATGGCATTTCCTAAATACGTGAGGAGAAAAAGCAAAGGAGAAAGAAAGAGAGGAAAGAGAGAACAAGGGGGAAGAAAGAAGTAATACAAAGGAAAAAGAGAAAGAAAGGAAAACAGAGAGATAAAAAGAATAAATGGATGAAGTTTAGAAATATCCAAAGTAAGTTAAAAGAACCCTGTGCCTTAGGGAAAGATATAAATACCATGGTTTTATAATATACCCACTAGTAGTACATGAATTCACAATACATAGTATACTTAATGGCTCCATTAAGAGCAAACATAAAAAGAGAGCTCTTGCAGTCCATTTTTATCAGGGCAGAATAAAGAGGTCTTGTTCCTCCAGATATACATTCAGAGATGCTAACCATGAGGGATCTGTTGCTAACATAACACATATTCTACTAAACGTTTCATTAGAAACTCTGATAAGATCTTGTGCTAAAGGAAGCTTTGTACAGCTGTGGTACGGCAGCAGACCCACTTTGCTTCATTTTGCCCAAGCTACGGAAGTTAAACCTCAAACATGAAATCTACCATGACAAGGAAATGGTTATAATTCTTTAACAAAAGACAAAAATAAAAACAGGTTGAAAAGTAAAAACAAATCCATCTAAAACATGTAAAAACTAGGACTGATTTAAGCTGCTGTATAAAAACATGTGTTTATACCCTTTAACATTCAATTTTGCATGTTCATGCTCTCTCATCTCTTACTACTTCTACTCAAAGTTTCTTTCTATTTTGTATTCCTTAATCAACAAAGAGAAACGCTCCTCACATCAATTAGTTTGGGGACTTCATACTGACAAATGACTTATCAAATTAATAGACTATCTACTCTATACACAAAATTATGTGAGATGTACGAGATGGCAGAAGAAGCATAAGCCATTGTGCCTACCCTAAAGGTGCTTACAATCTAATGGAGTAATAAAAGATGTGTAGACAGGCTGATAGGAATTGTTAAATATAGGGTACTGGAATATTGAGGGCAGGGCTCATGAAGTGCCCTGGGCCCTGGGAACACACAAGGTCTAAAATGAGCTACAGAAGGATTGGGCAAGCATTCCTGCCGAAAGGGAAAACAGAAAGGAAGAGACAGCTGCAAGAAATATCTCAGGGAGTGGATGTGGCTCACACAGTTGAGGGCCTGCTTCCCACATGGGGTTTGGTCCCTAGTGCCTCCTAAAAACAAAAACAAACAACAAGCAAACAAATGAAAAAACCAACTTGGGAGCCAATGTGACGCAATGGTTATGCTCTGGCTTCCCACATGCAAGGTCCCGGGCTCATTCCCCGGGTCCTAGTACCATATTAAAAAAAAAAAAAGGAAACGTCAAAGCCCTTGTGACTAATTAGATATGGGGGAGAGGTGAAAAAAGGATTTCCACCCAGCATAATTGAGGGAATATTCTTGTTTCTGACAAAGGCACCAAAGGTGGGATAAAACTGGTTTACAGAATAATATGGTGAATTTGGTTTTGTACATGTTGAACTTCATATAATGATGAATTTTAACCTATTAATAAGAATTTTAAAAGCTACTAATTTTGAGTATTACTATGTGCTAAAAGCCCTATATATTTTACCATATACAACTAACTCGTTACATGAACATTCTCCTCATTTTAAAAGTAGTAAACAAAAACGTGATTAATCATTGACCAGGCAAGTGCAGCCCAGGAGTGCACTGAGGGGCAGGGGCCAGCACCTGGCACCTCCTGACCTTCGTGCTGGCACTCCGGAGCATGGTCGTTTGCACCTTCAATCTTGGCTCCACACAGGCCACTGCCAGCGCCCTGAGTTTATCCCCTACCACCACCTCTGTAGCACCTAGCCCTACTCCTGGGGTGACAGCAGCCACACTGTGTTCCACAATGCCCATGTCAACCCTCTGCCTAGGGGCTACCAGCACCCCTGAGACCCAGGCCAAAGCACCCCAGACAATGAAGGTGTCAAGGCTTAAAAAAATAAACCGCACTGAGCACTTACTATGTGTCAGTCACTTTCCAAAGTGCTGGATACACAGCTCTCAATGTCCCAGTCCCTGCCTTCATGGAACTGAAATCTGGTGGGGATAGCTGAGACTAAGCCAAAGAACCCACAAAAACAGAATTGCAAGTGGTGATAAGTGATGGAAAGGCAAGAGGACTATAATTTAGATTAAGAATCAAGAAAGATTCTCTAAAGAAATTTAGATTCTCAGTACATAATCTCTCATTTGATCTCTAGACTAAATGCCCTCTCAAGCATCTTTCTTGGCAGCTCAAACATATCTAAAACTTAACTTTTAGAATTATTCTCCAAATCGTGCTCCCCACATTAGCACTCTCAGAGACCTGGGAGGCATTGTTTAAAGTTCCCTTTCCCATCCAATTATCAAATTCCATCAATTTTGCCTTCTAAATATATCTTGAAACAACCTCTAATTCCATAGCTGATGCTGTCACCCTAACCCAGCCTTTGTGTCTGACCTAGTTGTAATAGCCACCCCCTGGTTTTACAAAGTCCACTCTTGCCCCCTCCAAAGTATTCTCCACACTACATGCTAGGGTGAGATCTTTAAAAAGATAAACCAGATTACTGTACCCCAAAGTTTACAATCCCTCTACGGTTTACTATTACATTTAGGATAACAACTAGAGTCTTTTACATGGCCTCCAAGACCTCACATGATCTGACCAGGCTAGTATAGTATCAAAGGAGGAAAAACTGCAACAAGGAGGAGGAG
>PVKH010034464.1:0-11859 GCA_004027955.1 Chaetophractus vellerosus
CTGGGTTTCATTGCTTCCAACTTCTTTTTCCATGGTTTTCTCTCTATTTGTTTGAATTTCATTCTCTGATAAAGGACTCCAGTAAGAAGATTAAGATCCACCCTGAATGAGGTGGGTCACATCTTAAATTAAGATACTACTCACCAAAACATCCTATTTAAAAAGGCTCCACATTCACAGGAATGGATTAACTTTAAGAACATGTTTTTCTGGGGTACATACAGCTTCAAAGCATCATTTTCCACCCTCTGAACCACAAAATGATATATTCTTTCTATATGCAAAATAAATTCATTCCACCACAATATTCCAAAGGCCTTAAATCTCTTCAGTAACAATATTAAGTACAAAATCTCATCAAAATCAGTTACAGGTGTGGTCTGTCCTGGGGCACAATTCCCCTCCAGCCATGTACCTATAGGACTGAGAGAACAAGTTATCTGCTTCCAATATACACTGGATGGGCCATCATAGAATAAAAATTTCTATTCCCATTGGAAGTAAAACAGGGTCATGGGTCCCAAACAATTGCATAACACTGCATGGCATACTTCATTAGATTTCATAGCTTAAGAGTCATCTATAGAATAACGATTGTCCTTGTGGCCTGATGGAGCAGCAGACCCACACTTTCCAAGTGTTATCACAGTGGGTCTGCTCTCCACAAGCACTGAGGTGAAGGCTCCCACATCTTCAGGCATTGGGATAACAACCGGGCTCTCAGCTTCACCAACATCAAGCATCAGGGCGGTTGCCAGGCTCTAGGCCCGACCCTTGTCAAACACTGGGGTGACAGCCAGCCTCTCCACAATCCTTCAAGCACCTGACAAACTTAGGGTGTTAATAATATGTCAGAAGTCCACCCTCTCCAAGTACTGTGGCATACTCACCCTTTCCACATACATGGATGGGTCCACTCTCTTGGCCCAAAAATGTGTCTTCAGTGCAGACCTCAACCTCCATAATTCTGCCTTTGAAGTCTTTTCCTTCAATCTTTTCATTTTCTGTCCCTTTTATGGCAGTGGTACCATTCATATAGATCTACAAAAATTTGTTCATTTTGCTTGTAGTACACAGGGATCCCAACCATCACACAATAGGAATTTCTACAGATCCTTACCAAAAATAACAGATAACTACATTTCCAATCCTGACTTGCATTGAAATGGGTGACTGGTTCCATGTTCAATTAAATCCTTACATGGAGCACTATTAGCTGGGAACTCACTTTCTAGAAGCTAAGAATTTTCCAAACCATCAATTTATTGTTTCTTTGTGTTCAGTTCTCAGTTTAGTTCTCAGTTCAGTTCTCAGTTTATCCCTTTCTTCTCACATTTTACTGTAAGCTGCAAGGAGAAACCAGATCGCACTTTCCACATTTAGTTAGGAAATCTCCTCATCTAAATATCCAAGCTTGTCATTTTCAAATTCTGCCTTCCATCCAGCATCAGGACTCAATTCTTCCAAATTATCTGCCACTCTAAAACAAGGATCATCTTTATTCAAATTTGCAATGACACTTCATCATTTCTAAGTCCTCATCAGAAATACCTTTAGCATCCATATTTCTACCAACAGTCTCTTCAAAGCAATATCGGCCTTTTCTATCAAGCATCTCACAATTCTTCCTGCCTCTAATCTTCACCAATAAAAAGTCCTTTTAATACATTTGGTATTTGCAATAGCAGGACCCCACTTTCCTGGTACCAAAATCTGTTCCGGTTTGCTAAGTTGCCAAAAGCAAAATACCAGAAATGAGTTGGCTTTTAACAGTGGGAATATATTCACTTATAAGCTTACAGTTCTGAGGCTGTGAAAATTTCCAAGTGAAGGCATCATAAAGATGACCTTAATCCTGAAAAACAGCTGATGATGATCCTGGACTCCTCTGTCATTGGACAAGGCACATGGTCTCTCCTTCTCTTCCAGGTTTCATTGCATCCAGCTTATTGCTTCCATGGCTTTCTTTTTCTTTGTCTGAATTTCATTCCCTTATAATGGACTCCAGTAAAAGGACCAAGACCCACCCGGAAAGAGGTAGGTCATATTTTAACTTAAAATCCTTCTCAACCAAATATCTTCTTCTAAAGATAACTAGAAATGCTAGATTGAACTCAGAAGAGAAACCAGGTTAAGCTAAAGATGATTCAAAATCATCAGCATGAAAGCTATACTGAAGCCAGGCCTGGAAACCTAAGCAGAACTTTGTATTTTTCCTATCAATATGCAGATATCATTTCCATATTATGGATGTTAACTCTTGGCCTATGAAATGTATTGCAATTAACACTTTCCATCTAGAATAGGTCTTCTAACTTTGTTTATATATTTTTTTCTGTATAAAATTTTAAAAATTTGTGGTTATCAATAATATCTGTATTTTCCTTTGTGCTGCTAGTCTTTCTTAGACCTACATCTTGTCTACAACACAGCAGTTTCTCCCTTAGTTACCTGAGAGAGAAAAATGTACAAGAATGCCCATAGCAGTTTTTCTCATAATAGCCAAAACCTGAAGAAAGCAAAAACAGAAACAAAAATAAATGCCTATCAGTAAAGTGTGGTATATTTTTGCAGTGGAAAACTACTCAGTAATTAAAAGGAACAAATATATATATGAATGTCAAAATCAATATGCTGAGCAAAAGAAGCCAATCACAAAAGAGAGAAGACCTTTTTTATGTACTGGGAAAAAAAAGAATAACTTACATTGATTGTAAAATGGCTGCCTCTGGAAGGGAAAAGGTAGGGAGTGACTGACTCACTCTTGATGGAGATGAGGGTTATATGAATGTGAGCATTTCAAAAACATGTTGAAGTGAACATGCATTTCCCTATATGTAAATTGCAACAGCATGAGCTATATACTTTAACAGCTTCCAGCTAGCAAAACTTGTACTGCAAATACATACTTGTGAGATTGATATTTTAGTTAATTATATATTTGATTCAAAAGCATGGCAGAACCCAGCAGTTATTATGGCTACAAATAAATGTTTATTTTTGTAGTTCTATATTTTATAGCATAATAAACAGGAGCTAAGGAAATTTAACCATTAGCTTTTGTGAGTCATCTAATGTGGTATCCTTTAGTAAACTTGTGTTTAAAAAGTTTAATAAATCTAGTGGTTCAGAATTTCAGAACTTCACCACATGACCCAGAATCTTAGATATTTTTATAAAAGTAATTTTATAAGCCTGTTCATTTACATATGACAAATGCAATACACCTTATTCCCTTAAAGTAAAAAATTAAATAATATAGGATAGAAAAAAGTAAACCATAAAGCTATTAGTAATTTGAAAGTTAAAAATGTCTGTTTCCCACAATTCATAACTGAAAAGGAAAAAAAAAGTCAGAAAATGAATATTTATTAACAGAAGAAATTATGAGATAACAAATATTAAAAAGGGGTATGTAAAATGAAAGCTCAAAAGTCAACAGAATTATATATTTAAAACATCCAGCATGCTCCCTGCACATAGTAGTATGTGATTAATACTTTTCTCCCTCTTTATACTTCTAATCAGTTCTTTCAAATAACAGTAATTCAATAAAAGAAGGGAAAACAAAATGATCTCTATCAAAAAAACCACAGTATTATTTGTAAGCTGAGTTGAACAAAGTAATTTTCTTCCCACTGTCAACAAAAACAGAATAGCTTTTCTGCCTTGTCTCCCAGTATACAATTATGAGCAGCAGCAACAACAACAACAACAACAACAACAAGGCCCTAGGTCAGCTCCTATCCTAAGTAATATAGGGGTATATTATTTTTCAGAAATTGTTCTGGAGATTTAAGCTGATTAAAATTTGCCATTGGCAGACCTGCACTACAGGACATCTTAAAATAGGTTCTTCAGGTATAAGTGAAATGATGTTAGATGGAAACTTGGATCTGCACAGAAGAATAAAGATCACTGGGATAAGAAAATATGTGATTTTAAAAAATCTCTTTTCTTTCATCTTAATTTCATTAAAGGATATTTGAATGCTTAATGTAATAATAATTGTAGTAATGATGATGATATATTGTGGCGTTTATGAGACATTCAGTGGTAAAATACATAACAAAAATAGCATAAAGGGTGGAGTGATAAATGGAATTATACACTATATGAGAAGTGTTTTAATTTTATTTCAAGGTAGATGATCATAAGTAATGGTTATATATTGTTATACTGAGAGAAAATACTAAAATAAAAATAACCATTTCCAGGCACAGCTAAAAAAAGGAGAAAAAATAAAATACCAAAAAATTTAAAGTAATTAGAAGAGCAGGAAAAGATTAAAAGGGAAAAAATAACCCATGGGAGAAAAATAGAAAACAAATAGCAAGTTTGTAAACCCAATAAATAACTAATTACATTAAATATAAATAGACCAAGTACTTTAATTAAAAGGCAGATATAACTAACTAGATAAAAAAGCAAGAACCAAATAAAAGGAGCTTATAAAAGACAAGCTTTAAATGGAAAAGTTCAAGATAAGGAATATTTCATATTTTATGATGAAAAATGTTTCAATACATCAAAAAGACCTAGCAATACTAATGGTATCTAACTCTAATAACAGAGCTTCAAAATACATTTTTAAAAACCTGACAAAGCTTAAGGGAGAAACAAACAATTGATCAATAACAATTGAAAACTTCAACAACCATTTATCTTAAATTGTTAGAATAAAAGTAGACAAAAAATTAGTAAAGCAGGGTTACATATTATTTATATAACATCCATAACCAACCTTATCTAATTATTATTTTAAAAACACTACAGGGAAATGGATGTGGCTCAAGCAATTGGGCTCCCATCTACCATACCAGGGTTCTATTCCCAGGGCCTCCTGGTGAAAGGCAAGTTGGCCTATGTGGTGCATTGGCCTGAATGGAGAGCTGGCCCATGCAGAGTGCTGGCTCATGTGGAGCACTGGCCCATGTGGAGTGCTGGTCCATGCAGGAGTGCTGACACACACAGGAAAGCTGGCCCATGCAAGAGTGCTGGCTCACACAGAGAGTTGGTGCAGCAAGATGACACAACAAAAAGAGACACAGAAGAGAGATAATAAGAGATGCAGCAGACCAGGGATCTGATGAAGCATTAAAGATTGAGCATCTCTTTCCCACTCCAGAAGGTCCCAGGATAGGTTCCTGGTGCTGCCTAAAAAGAAGACAAGCACATACAGAAGAACAAGCAGAGAACAGACAGTGAGTATAAAACAACAAGGGACAGAGGTGGGGAGGATAAATAAATAAATAAATAAATAAATAAATAAATAAATAAATAAATAAAACATTTTTTAAAAATAAACAAACAAAAAACTCTACATCCACTTACTACAACATACAAATTCCTTGACATTCACATAAAATGTCTCAATAAGTTTCAGAGATTTTTTTTATCATACTTAGTATGTTCTCTGACAACAATTAAAAGACAACTGAATTAGAAATGAATTTTTAAAAGTGTGGAAAATTCTCAAATATTTGGAACTTTATTTTTACTAAATATTTCACTAAATGTATATTGGGTAAAGAAGACTTGGCAAAAATTAATAGAGCTGATAAATCTCTAACTGGATTGAACAGGAAAAAATGGTAAAAGCAGATGAAAAATGGAGGTCATTACAATGGTTTCTTAAAGACATAAGCTATTTTTATAGAAAATTACCAAAGACACAAGAAAAAAAAGTAAAGAAAAACCCCATATACAATAAATTGAATTGATAATTAAAATTTTTCCTACAATGAAAACTCAAGGCCCAGATGGCTTATTTTATTATTATTTTTTGTTATTTTTTAAAAACTTTAGATTACATAAATGTTAAATCAAAAATGTAGAGGTCAAATGGCTTCTTTAGTGAATTCCCATGAATACTTAGGAAGAAATAATACCAATATTAGACAAACTCTTTTAAAAAATAGAGGAGGCAGAAACACTTCTCAACTCATTTTATGAAGGCAACAAAATCTTGAATCTAAAAAAAAAGACAAAGCCATTACCAAAGATAACTACATATCAATATTGTTCATTTACATACATGCAAAAAAGGATTCACAAATTGTTAACAAAGCAAATACAGAAATGAAAAATTGAACAGTCAATAATCAATATAATTTGTTAGATAAACAAAATAAAGAAGAAATAATATAATAATTTCACTGATTGTGAAGATTTTTTATAAAATTCAACATCATTAAAAAAAAAAAAGAAACTCTCAGCAAAATAGTAAGAGAGGAAATGCCCTTGATCTGACAAAGAGCATCTACAAAAACCTAATGAATATCACACTTAACCCTTAGTGACTGAATGTGTTTTTCCTGTAGGGAACAGGGAACAAGGCAAGGTTGTTCACTAAAACCACATCTATTCAACCTGGTACTAGAGATCCTAGCTAGTGTAATAAGGCAAAATAAATTTAAAACATAGGAAATGTATAAGACAGGAATGACCTAGAAAACTATGAGATAGAATAGGATAAGAAAACTACAGTGATACCTCAGTACTTGTCATTAATTGGTTCCAGGAGGCATGACAAATACAAAAAAACAATGAGTACCAAACAAATTTTTCCCATAAGGAATATTGTAAATAAATTTAACATGTTCCCAAACCAAGACAATGCACATGTTTAAGGAAATATGTAAAAAGATAGGGTTGTATATCATTACTTTACCTGAGAAAGAAACTTAAAAATTAATAAATACGTAGATTAAATAAAATGAAAACTTCACTTTACCTGTACTGAGAAGTTTCCATGGCCCTAATGGGATGGTGAGAGGAGAGTGAGGAAGAGGGTTTACATGGAGTTTTGCTTGGAAGGAGAGTCCTCCTCTAACAGAACATCGAACACTTGCATTTCAAGTGTTCTTTCTCTTTTTTGCCTTTTTTCAACTTGCACTCAAAAGTGAGAAATTGTTTGGTCATTCAATAAATTCACATTTTTGCTTGTCAGAGCTTTGTCTAGATGGTACTTCTCAACAAAGTTCTGAACTTCTGCCCATCTTGCACACATTTCTTTTATCAAGGAACTAGGGATATCCTCCCTTATCTTCTCCTCACCTGAAGAAATCTCTTCAGCTACCCCTTGTTGCTGCTCCTTCTGTAGTTCCTGAAGCTCCTCAGTGCTGAGCTCTACATGATGTTCCTCTATTAACTCCTGAATATCAGCAGCATTGACCTCCAGACCCATGGATGCAATATCCTGCACAACTGTACCCTCAGTATTTGCAGGCTTGGGGTCACTCTCAATCCCTTCCAAGCCTCTGAATCACAGCTTCTGGCCTCAAGTTCTTCCATGCCGAATTCACTGTCTTACAAGAGACTTTTTTCCAGGCCCTATCAATAAATTTAAGGCACTATAGGACATTGAAATGCTCTTTCCAGAATTCTTTGAGGTTCAGCTGGTGATCTCAAAGCACCTCTGGAAAAGTGCCCTGGTGAACAATTTTTTGAAGTTTGAAATGACCTGCTGGTCCATGGGATGGATGAGAGGAGTAGTGTTGGGGGGGGGGGCAGGAACCTTACATTGATGAAGCTGAATTCATCCAGTAAGTCATCCTCCAAGCCTGGAGTTTGGGCAGATGCATTGTCCAAAAGTGGTAGAGCTTTCAGAGGCAAACCTTTCTCCAGAAAATATTTTTTCACTGAGGGACCAAACACTTCATTGCCTTGTGACCCAAGCTTTGCTGTTTTCCCTCCACATAACATGGTGTTTGCTTTTTATGACATTATATTTTTGAAGGCTTGAGGGTTTTCACTATGACAGACTAGTAGAGTCTTGAGTTTCAAGTCCTCACTAGCATTCTCACACAACAATAGAGTGAGCCTGTCCTTCATTGGTTTGTGGCATGGTAATGCCTTCTCCTCTTTTGTGAGGTAGGTCCCACTTGGCATTTTTTTCCCCAAAAAAACCCCTGTCTCATCATATTTAAAAATTTGGTGGGGAATAAAACCCTCAGGCTCTACGTAGTCTTGAAATGCACTGATGAATTCATCAGGAGCCTTTTTATTAGCACGCACTTCTCCCCATGTCTCACGACACTGTGGATGCCAGTCCTCTTTTTAAAATTATCAAACCAGACATGGCTGGCCTTAAAAACGTCAACACTCTCATCACTCAGTTTTGTTTATTTTTCAGAAGATTGGCATGCAACACTGTAGCGGTTTGATATTATTTGTGAATTCCAAAAAGAGATGTTGTATTATGTTTGAAAACTTGTCTCTTCCTCTGGGCATATTATATTGTATTAGATTCAGAGGTTTCACTTTTACTTGATTAAATTATGGTTAAGGCTTTGATTTGGCCACATCAGTAGGACATTGAGTCTCACACAGAAAATAACATGTCAGAGGAGAGAGTTGGAGTATTGACGCCGGAGCCCCAAGAATTAAATACATAGGAGAAGATCACAGAGGGATAGAGATGGCTCCATAGACATGGTAGAGGCCACAGGAAAAGAGAAAGCCTGATAGTCTACAGCTGGCCTTATGGAGAGAACAGAGCAGCTGAGCCTGGGAAGAAACTAGGCCCGGGGAGAGAGATAAGCCTTATCCCAGGCTACAGCTGAGACCAGAAGAAGCTGGGACCACAGAGCCTGAAAAGGAAAGCTGAACCCTCACAGAGACTGGCAGCCATCATGCTCCATGTGGCAATAGACTTTGGTAAGGGAATTAACTTACTCTTTATGGCCTTGTGACCGTAAGCTTCTACCCCAAACAAATACACTTTGCATCAGCACCCCTTTGGCTAATACAAACACTTTTTCTTTTTCACACACATGGCTTCCTACACACTGTCACCAGCTAACTGCTTCTCATTTCCCCAAATTAATAACAGCTTTTCAACTTCCTCGAGTGTTTGCGAATGCTGCTTTGTTACTGCTTTAACTCCTTTTGCAACATCAACCTTTTTATTATCATTTCTTTATTCTTAATTATGGTGGAGACCATTGTTCTAGGCAAGCTTTATTCCTAGCAAGATCAGTTATGCAAATACCACTCTCATATTTACCTATTATTTCTTTTTTTGTTCAATGATGGTGTGAAGTAATTTTCTTTTCTGCTCAATGCTATCACTGCTCATTTTCTTAGGACCCATGATGAGAATAAAGAAGGCAAAAATGCACAAATGACCACAGAAGCTAAGACTGCAATGGGAAGTGCACAGGGTAAGCACTACCACATGACTAACACGTGACCTTTTGTTTTGGCTGGAAAGGATAGCAAATCATGAGGCAATTGACACCGACAAGTTCTAGCTTGTGTGTTGAGTAACAAACAAATGATCAGTACCAGGACAAAATTTTCATGTCAAAATGTGTCGATGAGTTTCAAAGCAGTCAAGTATCAAGGTATGACTATATCTGTATTCACAAGTGACATGATTGCGTGTGTAGAATATCTCAAGGGATCTATAAAAATACTAGAAATAATAAGTGATGTATCAGCATCAGAGAATACTCAATATATGAAAATCCATTTTATTTTTATATAATAGGAATGAAGAATTGGAAATGAAACATTAAAAATATCCTTTTCAATGGCATCAAAATCATTCAATAAATAGAGAAAATTTAACAAAATATATACAATACTATACTTAAAAGTACAAAACCTTGATGAGAGAAAGAAAACATATACATCAAGAAATAAGTCATGTACACAGATTGGAAATTTCAATACTGTTAGGATATCGATTCACTCTAAATTGTTGGGAGATTCATTTTAGTCCTGATAAAAATTTACACAAACTTTTTAAAAGAAATGTGTAAGCTAATTGTAAATTGTATATGGAAGTGAAAGTACCTATAATAGCTAAAACAATGTGAGAAGGTAGAATAGAGGTGGAGACCCAAACAACTGATTTCAAGACTTACTCTAACGCTACAGTAATTAAGAGACAGTGCTATTGGTGAAATGATCAACATATAAATCAATAGAAAAGAGTAGAGAATCCACAAACAAATGCACATGTATAACATTGATTTTCAACAAAGACACCAAACAATGGGACTGAAAATTAACAACAACAACAAAAATTCAACACACAAAACTTTATCTCTCATACTATACACAGAAATCCTTTCAAGATGGATCATAGACCTAAACACAAATGCTAAAATTATAAATCGTCTAGGGAAAGAAATCAATATAAAATATCTTTATGGCTATGGATATATACCTATGAAAGTTAAAAAATGTATATTAATTCTATTTCATTAAAAGTAAAACTTCTGAAAAATGGAAACACTGCTATAAGTTCAATAGATAAACCATAGCTTAGGAGAATTATATTTGCAATATCTATATCTGACAAAGAACATTTGAACAGAATATGTAAAGAATATTTATACAACAATAAAAGACAATTTCCCAATTTATATGGGGCAAAAGTCTGGAAAACACAGTTCACTAAAGAAGATTTGTAAAAAAATGACCAATAAGCACGTGAAAAATTGTTCAACTTCTTTAGTAATCAGGATAATGCAAATTAAAACACAAATAAAATGCAAGCACATACCCATTAGAATGGCTAAAATTCAAAATGTTAACAATATCAAGTGTCAGCAAAAATGAGCAGCAATTAGAATGTTATAGTCCTGTGGTGTGTAAAATGGTACAGCCACATTGGAAAAATTTTGGCAGTTTCTTATAAATTCAGACCTACACCTAGCCTATAACCCAGCAATTTCTCCCATTACCTGAGAGAAATAAATGTATAAAAATATCCATAGCAGCTTTTCTCATAATAGCCACAAACTGGAAAAAAACAAAAGGAAAAAACAAAAGAATAACCCACATTGATAGTAAAATGGCTGCCTCTGAAAGGGAAAAGGCAGGAAGTGACTGGAGATTTGGGTTATATGGATGTAAGCATTTCTCAAAACATGTTGCACTGAACATGTATTTCCCTATGTGTAAATTATACCTCAATTTTAAAGCCCATTTAATAATCTTAAATTGATTTTAATAGTTTAACAATAATGGCAACCAAATAGAGAGTTTTTAACTGAAGAATTTCATGTGATCAATTCTTCCAGGAAAAAGCAATATATTGATGACACCCTGACCCTCATCGGCAAAAAATAAAATTAGTGGAAATATATCAATTTTAATGTGTGTATTCATTATGCTCTTATTTTTTATCTGCCCTAAAATATGTAGGTAACATTAGTTAGCATTTGAACATTGGAATATGTACCATTCAGTTGTGTGAAAATATAATTTCCTTGGCATTCTTTAGCCTATCACTCCTGTAATATCTCTGAAATATGCCTATACTTTCTTCACCTAGTTCCTGGAACACCATAACCCTATGGTTCTTCTGCTACATTATGATCTTCTCATTCCTGGTGTCTTTTCTGGATTCTCTCCCTGTAAATATTGAATGGTATCAAGTCTTCACACCTCTTCATTTCTTTATCAAAAGTCACTCTTCATGTTACCCCATGTTTTCATGGCTTTAAATATATTTATACATTTTATACATGGGAGGCAACCAAAACTATATCTCCAGTCTCAACATGTCCCCAGGAGTCCAAATGTTTATCCAACTAACAGTGCATACCCTCACATAAATGTTCATTAGGCATCTCAAACTTCTCTGCCCAGAGCAAAGCTTAATTTATATTCCCAATCCAAATCTTTTCTCTCTTAGTGTTCTGCATCTCAGGAAATGGCTCCACCATTCATTCAGGGTCAGAATTCGTCAGGTTCAGGCCTTACTTCTTAGCCTGGGTGCTAAGGGATTGGTTAAGTATTTGATCTATTCCTTTTTCTCATTTGGATTAACTTTACAAGTTTAATGAAAGCAAAATTAACAGTTCCAACATATGCCACTGAACCAAAAAAAAAAAAAAA
>PVKH010034465.1:0-11869 GCA_004027955.1 Chaetophractus vellerosus
GTTTTTCATTGCCTTGCGGTGGTGGACCCGGGACAGGGTGATAGTCATCAAAATTTATAAAAGTGTACAATCTAAAATGTGGACTTTGATGTGGACAATGTTTGGGAACTATGTTTCACTATCTGTACGTCAGTTATGTTGGTGCTGCCATCCACATACAAAAAGGTTTTGGTATGTGGGGGGAATGGAAAAGGAGGTTGAGTGTATGAGATTGTCTTGTATTCTGTGTGACTCTGCTGTGACCTAAAACTTCTTTGAAAATTAAATGAAAAATGGTGGGATGCTTGGGAGTGAGAAGAGGAAGGTGCCACAAAACATACTGGGCACCAGATATTGCACCAAGGTAAAATCAACTTGCACTAATTTTCCTTTTGTTTCTTTTGGGATCCTGTCAATCCCCCAATTAAACATACGACCTTTTAAGGCCCTTGCATGATTTCATCACAGGCCATGGCTTGATTGGATTAAGCGCCTTTGGAATATCATATTTTCCCCCTTGCTCATTACAACTCCTTCTAAGTGAATTTAGGGACCAGCATTGCCCCTGTGGCTCATACAAAGGGGCAGTGTGGGCAATGCTGTATGTGTCTTTCCAAAGATCCCATCATATTTTATTGTGTCTTTCCTAGTGCTTTCTACCCATGCATTTCTACATGTCTGTGTGCAGATCCATATATATTCCATTTTCCAGGGTTCCACAAATTTTTTTCTATAAAGTCTACAGAAGTTTTTGAATATTTTTGTCTTCCAGGCTATGCAGTCTTGGTCATGACTACAGAAAAGCAGGCATATACCATAAATAAATAAATAAACAAACAAGTGACAGGTGTTCCAAAACAAATGATATGTACAAAAGCAAGCAGCAGAGCAGATTGGGACTGAGAGCCAGTTGGCCAACCTCTGCTCATTCCAACACATCAAGAATTCAGTTTGTTATTCTAATCTTCCCCTTTCCAGTTTCTCTTATTAGTCATGATCTGATGATTATAACACAAGCACCTGTGAAATACCAAGAAGCCTGTTGCCAGGTAATTTATTTTTGTAATTCACAAAACATCAACTTTCATGCTCAAACATGGTAACACAAACTGGGACACCACCCTGAACACAGCTAAATGAAAAATCATAACATGAAAGTAGACTCAGATTTGTCTTCAGGAGACTTACAGCTGCAAGCAACAGAAAACCCCTGTGAACATAGCTCCACCAAACAGAATGATTTGGGATCTTGTTACCATATGCACACTTATTTCCAATAGAAGGACCCACCTGATCCTTGCCACAAAGGAGAAACACATCTCTCCACGAGAAGGTGATTTATTGTGAGTGCACAAGCAAGTTACTGGGGGAGTTTTCTCAAAACCAGTTCAAAGTGAGAATGGAAGCTAGGGTTTTTATAGGCAAAGGAAAGGGCTAAGGAAGAAGATGAACAAATACATAAAAGTGATGACTAGATCTTCCAGATGTCTTGTCAGGAAGGTATGTGCAATTTCTCAGTCCTGTGTTATCTCAAGCATGTTCATCTTGACCTTGGTTTCAGAGGCAAATAAACTACAGTTTAGATATTATTGTGCAGGTGCCTAAGTGCCAGGTCTTCATGACTCCTTTCTCAGATGACAACTCAAGGATAACAAGCTTTTCTGTCTCTGAAGAAAGTTACAGATTTACTAGGTCATAATGTAATCCTGACACCATTCTGTCTAGTTTTGCTTTGAGATGTCTTAATCCAGTAAGTAAAACTGAGAAGGGTTGGTAATATGCTTCAGGGAAGTAAGTGCAAAGAGTAAACTTCTAAAATTAGATTACTAGGAAACTACCTCAGTTATGTCTGGGAATACCCAGAGATACTTAAGTGAAGAATTTTTTAGTAGGTATATTTTCTAGCTATCAATCTCACTTAAGGAATCCAGTAGAAGTAGATCCATTCTAAGGCTCATTGTTTCACAACTTGCATGATTTCCTCTATATCTCAGGCACATCCTAATTTTCATTTTTATATTCCAGGTGCATTGCTTTATTCAGGAAGGTTGACTCTTCTCCTGACCCCACACTGCCTGCCTGAGTTTCACTCATCACTTGCAGGGGCCTGTCTATATCTAGGGCACAGATGGAAACTGTCTATCTTATCTCTTCTCAGAAGGAAGAAAAAATGTTCCACAATTACCTTATAACTGAATTCCATCTACATATCCTATATGACATTATATGCCAAATCCCTGGATAGGTCTCTAGAAAAACTGTAATTCAGACTAAAAACTCTTGCATCCTTCTGGGAGGTTTCATTATGACTTTGTGGTAGGCAACAGAGTAGGTCACCACCAATATTTATGCTTTCTATTTGCAAGTCTACATGAAATGAATTATTTTCCAGGAGATATAAGCTCTGTCTTGACTATTATCATTCTCTTCTCTGTGGAAGATGACACCTGACAGAAATGATTTGGGGCTTTACCCAGAGACTTGAAGGTCACTGGACCACTTCTAGAGTCAAGAAGACATGAACTTGAGTGCAAATGTTACTTGGTCCTCACAGAGGTCACATCAACTTCAGCTGACTCCTCCAGCCACTAGTCAACTATCCCAGTGTCTCTGTTTCTCTGGGATTCCTTAGTGCCTGGTGTTTCTAAACACCAGGACACACTCCAATCAGCTCCAAACAGGAACCTCAGTAGTTGCATTTGTTGCAGTGTCCTTTCAGAAAGTATTAATAGTGGTGTGTGTTTCTGTGTATGTGCACATTTGTGTGTGTGCGTGTGAGAGAGAATGTATGTGTATGTGAAAATAAACAGCCTCAATTGCTTTAACTCCTATTCAGATAATAAAAGCAGCAATAACTCACTGATTGCCTGGTCCCAATTTGGAAGTTGCATACATGTCCTCACAACCACATTATTGGTCTTCACAGGTAGTAATAGGAGTATCAGAATAAAAATAAATAAGGAGCAAGCATAGGCTTTGGACTTGAACAGCTCCTTATTTCTACCCCAAGTACCTTTTTCTTGTGAACTTCTTTGATTCAGTTAATCTTTCAGTGCTGCAGGAATCTGTCCTGCAAAGTCTTGCAGGGATCTGTCCAGCAGAGCTCATGACAGTGCAAAGAATTCCTCTGAACACAAAGGTTGAGAGATGTGAGGGGGAGAACAGTTGAAGAAGTTATCCTCCTTTGCTGACTCCCATCACCATTTTTATTTTCTTTTCACAAAGCACAAGGTCAATGTGTACGTGTAGAGGCTCAGAAAGTTTGGGGCTGCACAGGAGATAACAGAGAGACAGAAAGCTCTAACTAAGTAACAGTGTAAAGTAAGAATGTCCCTACTCTTTTTAGCAGGAACTGATAGTGTTGACTTCCTTGCATGGACAGGGCAGCAGGCCTATAAACTATTTCTTAGAAGTAAAGATCAGAAGAATCCCTCATTTCCCCCTTAAAATATATACAGAGAGGTAAGCATGGTGCTGAGACAAGGTTGTAGTAGATCCACTGGGTTTTTGGTTTAGCTGAGTGTGGGAATAAAACTCTAAAGGGAAAAAAAACTCCTTCCATTGAAGGGATAGGGCAAGATTGCCATCACAAGTGTCCTCAATAATATTTGCTGGTTCCTAAGAGACTATGCCTGTCTTAGGTGGTTCTTACCTGTCTTTGGCTAAACAGCCCTTTTTCTTTTGGGAACCAGGCAAAGCAGAATAGAAATCAAAGGATTTTTTCCCATGACTTCCACACTCAGCATAGAAAACAAAGCTCCTTTTGTTATACACATATGCAGGATATGAAATTACATTTGGTAAATGTAAGGCAACCACTATGCAGAGTAACACAGAACAAATATGAGGTTTATAGTCAACACAGAGTAGGGAAATGTTGGGAAAATGGGGACGTACAAAGGGGATAAGAATTAAAGATATTTGAGCCATAGAGCTCTGAAGCTTCTCTCTTCTGGAGACTCAGAGGCACGGGGTAGGGATGGAGCTGTGACCAAGGTGATGCTTTTCTGTTCAGCTCTGCGAGCTTGGGAGAGGACACTGCAAATCAACTTGAGAATTGCTATTAAAATAATAAACTGAATTATTCCAACAAGAGAGATTATCCAAATTCTAATATTTAGGCCATGAAACCAGTTAGAAGAATTTAACCATTGTAAATTATCATTAAGTGTTTGAAACATGTTTTGCTGAGCAAGGAGTTGGATTTGAGATAATTGATGTTCCGGGCATTGCTGGAGATCCAGTACTTCCCCCTGTAAATTTGGAGGAGAAGGCTCCTTAAAGGTGAGTTTTGACTTGTTCCCAAGAAAGTTGGGAGATATTCCAAGGCAAACGGGTGACACAAATTTTAACATGTTCCCAGTCACACTGCAAATCTTGTCTGGTAAACAGAGCTTGTTGTTTTTCACTATCCAAAGGATAGATGCTTCTAATGCATCAAGTTTGGTAAGAATATTATTATTGATATGAGTTTGTGTTAAAAGTTTGCTGGTGACATTTGTCATAATTTGATTAACATGAGCAGTTTGGACATATTCTGTTAAGGTGACTCCCACAGCGGTGGCATTGGCCACTATGATAATAGCTGAAATAATGAAAGTAATATGTGTACTAATGAATCTTTTAGTTTTAATTGTTTAAGACTTCCCCAAGTTACTCCCTGAGTTTGGATAATGTTGCAGCATGGTTGCATCTGGGAGTTTCTTTTTTCTTTTTTCATTTTTCAAACTTTTTTATTGAAGTTTATCATTCAAACATGAACATCCATAAACAATAAGTGTATAGTATAAGTAGTGAACTTAAAAAACAAACATGCATATCATCATAGAGGGCTCCCATAGTTCACCCCACCATGAACACCTCGCATTTTTGTGAAACAATTATTACAAAATAAAAAAGAACATTGTCATAACTACAATTATAGCCAATATCTTACATTTGGTGTATTTTCCCTCAACCCACCCAGTTAATGACACAAATTACAATTTTTAATTGATTAATTTTTTTTAAGATACATTGATTACAGAAATGTTATCCAAAAATTTTAGGGGTATCCATATGCCCCCCTCCCACACCTCCTACAACCTACCACATATACATTCTTCATTAGTGTGTCACATCACCTGCAATAGATATACACATTTTGGGGCTTTGCCACTAAGCATGGACCATAGTTCACATTGTAGATCACACTCTACCACACAGTTCTGCATGTTATATGATGATATAAAATGGCCTATATTTGTCATTGTAATGTCACTCAGGATAATTCCCAAGTCCCAAAAAAAGCCCCTGTATTACAACTGCTGTTCCCTCTCCCTGCTCCCAAAGCATCCAGTGGCCACTGGCTCCACATAATTTTATAATTTCTTCCATTATGTGAATCACAATAAGTCTACATCAGGATACCAGTAAGTCCACTCTAGTCCATAGCTCTTCCCCCAATCCTGAGGACTCTGTGATGGTAATGACTCCACAACCTCCAAGTGAGAGGGGGCTTATATCACATGGATTAGATGGTTGAGATTATCCTGCTGCAGCTGTAGACTCTCTTGAATTACTATTCTCCACTTGGGCAGGCTTGCAACACAGGCCAGGTTGCCTTCACCAGGAGGCCCCAGGAATCGAACCCTGGACCTCCTACATGGTAGACGGGAGCCAAATTGCTTGAGCTACATCTGCTTTCCTCAGACTATATGCTTTATACATCTTTATTCCTAAGTATTTATTCATTTTGATGCTATTATGAATGGAATTTTTTAAATTTTCATTTTTGGATTAATTTCATTCATTTCATTTTTCGATTCTTAATTTCATTTCATTGCTAGTGTATAGAAATACAACTGATTTTTGTATTTTAATCTTATATCCTACAACTTTTCTGAACTTATTTATTAGTTCTAATAGTGTGTATGTGTGTGTGTGGGGGTAGTTCTTTAGGGTTTTCTGTATATAAGATGATGTGATCTGTGAATAAAGGTGGTTTACTTCTTCCTGTCCACTCTGAAAAAAAAAAAAAAAGAAGCTATTTTGGTAGAACAGACTTTCTTTTTTGTATACTGATTATTCAGGAGAAAAACTCTTTGTAAACTTTTACTAAAACAGACTAATGACTTGAGAAACTTTGAGAAAACAAAATTTTAAATGCATCAGTATACTATTTGATACTAAAGTTTTTTTTTAAACTTTATAAATAGATCCATCAAATTGTATTAAAACTTGACCATAAAAATTCCTTTTCCACACACCTTCTGCACTTTCTGTATTCATTCAGGTTTTGTCCGACATTTTACTCTTTTTAAATAACCAGGCATTTTACTTTAGGAAAAAATTATTTTCTTTTTCTTTAATAATAAAAACATATTCTATATGCCTTCTATACTTAAGTTACCAAAATGATTTTGGAAACTGTTTTCAAGCAAACCTCTTACAACACGTAATTACCATCAACACTAAACAAATTTGTCAGAAAAATGAATTAATTTGGTTATAACTATTTTTATTATTTCAAATTAGTACCCATATTTATTTATTAATATAAACACATTTAATTTTTGGCCATTTGAATACAGCTCTTTTAATAATTTTCATTTATCAATTTAATATTACCATCTGATGTATCAAAATATACATTGACACTGAAAAAATAGACAAACACACAAAATGAGTTACAACACACCACCTGAAACATAAAGTTTACTAATTTGACCCATAATTCTTACTCTTTGTTATTATTATCAATTCAGTGTCTGTTTGATAATGACTTCTTGGAAATTCTGCACTAGTTTTACTAATTTGACCATACAGGCCCACTTAGAATCATCATGGAAACAAAACAGAAAATACCAATGTTAAGTTTTCCTACTCTTCCAGGGGTGTAATTTTATTAGCTCCCATCAGCCCACAGCCTTATCATCATATAGGCAGTAAGAGGTTTGCAGAGTTGCTGCTGGAATGTTTTCCTTATCTTAGTTAACTCTTTGGCAGAATGTTTTCTTACAAGCATAATTATACTGACAAGGGGTTTATTCAGCACTTCTGCCTGTGCGGGATGTTGTATGTGTGATTTAACCTTTCCACGCACAGGTGGTTCAACACGATTTCCCTCCATTACTTGAAAGGGGGTTGAAAAGATGTTTCTTCCTTTTTGGAGGGATACAGGGTTTTTAACTGGGAATTCCTGAGGGAGCCATGGGACGAGATATATATATATAGTCCTGTTCTCACGAAGATTTAGAATATTTCCTCTCACTGAATCTAGACACGTAGGAAATTATCTCGAGCAGGCGTTGCTATTCCCTTACCTTGGGATGATGAGTTATCCACATAAATTTCATCCTTTTGATGTGCTGATTGTGCTGCCTGTCTGTTGTATCATGTCAGGGTCACCACTTGCAGGAATCCATCCTGCAAAGTCTTGCAGGGATCTGTCCAGCAGAGCCCACGATGACGCAAAGAATTACTCTGAACACGAAGGTTGAGAGACAGGAGGGGAAGAACAGTTGAAGAAGCTATCCTCATTTGCTGACTCCTGTCATCATTTTTATTTTCTTTTCACAAAGCACAACATCAGTGTGTATGTGCAGGGGCTCAGAAAGTTTTGGGCTGCACAGGAGATAATGGAGAGACAGAGAGCTCTAAGTAACAGTGTAAAGTAAGAATGTCCCTACTCTTTTCAGCAGGAACTGGTAGCACTGACTTCCATGCATGGGCAGGGGAGCAGGCCACTAAACTATTTCTTGGAAGTAAAGATCAGAAGAATCCCACAGTGTCAGTTTTCTCACTGTACCATGATACTGCATCTACTGTACAAGTTTGAAAAAGTAAGGAAGAGAAAGAATACAAGCTCACTGTCAATCATGGCATTCACCATCAGGAAAACTATCTTTTGAGCATGCATTTTAATATTACATATTATTGAATGAAGTAGGATACAGGAAGGAGGGGTGTGCAATGGAAGCAGAAACCTTTATGATTAGGTACAATGGTTTGAGCTTGTGAACCTCATTATAACTGAAAAAAAGGATGTCCTCTAAAGGAAGAGGCATAAGTTCTGTCTCTTGCCAGCAAGGGTGAGTGATGTATGAGGGTGTACGGATATGGACTGCAAAGGGGCATGAAGGAAAAATCCTGTCTGATTGGGTTGGTTTCAATGATGAATAGGCCTTTGTCTAAGTGTACTGGTGTGAATAGGTAAATGTTTGGGCTTGGATGTATATAAATGAAATCTCCATATATTTGATAAAAAGAAAATTACAAGGTAAAATAAGAATCCTAGAAATAGTAAAATAAAGAATCATTGAAAAATTCAGAGGGTAACTGAACTCTTTGAAGGAAATTTACTTAAAGTAAATTTTAAGTTTTAAGGAAACTTGTTACTCTTGAGCCAAAGAATATATGGATTTAATTTCATCACCAAAATATTTCCTATATACTCCAGTGAATACAGTTTAATCATTTGACTTAAATAATTGATCCCAGCTAGGTTTTAAGATGAACAATGGTCTAAATTAACCCCCACCAGAAAATAACTTTCCTGGACCAGTGCAGGACAAGAAAAGAAATACTCCTTTCTAAGGTTTGCATTTATATGAGAAAAAAAAAAAAAAAAAAAAAAAAAAAAAAAAAAGCTTGGATGAGGACTGCCCAAACAATGAAAATCTCCAATAATTGGAGCCTGCAGAAAAGTCCAAGAATTTTCCTCTGGATCCCCACCCTTGGGCTTGTCTCCTGGAAACATAGTCCCATTTGCCTAAGCAGAAATCTCACAGGGGTGGGTGTGTCCTCAATGCTCCAATGTCCTGTGGACACTTCAATTTCTACTCTGCAGCAGGAAGCCAGTTGCGTTGCTGCCCACGGTGCTGATCTGGGCCTGTGGAGTGTCAAGTGTATAGTCTCCAGGTCAGATGGGCTTGGACTCCAGACGTTTCAGATGGTCATTATCTGCCAACCACTCCTAGGAGGAGGCCTGGAAGGTGGCAGGCTAGGTGCAGGCTAGAGCTGGGTGGTTAGCAGGGTTCTGAGCTAGGCAACCTCCCCATTCATGGTGCTCCCCACTTGGGCAAGCTGCCAGGAGAGCCAGGTGTGCTATGAGACCAAGGGTGCTTCTGGCTGCTGCTGGTGGGCCCTTGCAGGAAGCTGCCCACCAGCACCCACAGCTGGCCCAAGGCCACATCAAGTGTGACCAAGGGAGTGAATAGCTAGGAGATCAGGTGGGAACCTGGCTTGTGGTATTTGGGTGACCAGTGTTGGTGGTGCTATGGGGAGGTGGGGACTGGCCTCCTGGCCTTCTTCATAGCACCCCTGTTGGTAGCCCTCACTGATGCTCTGGGCTTCGTCTTTGGATCCTGGAGGCCCTGTGTGGGGTCTGCAGCCTCTCAGGTCTCCTTTCCAACCTAACTACCCCACACCTGCCCTCTTAAAGCTTCCTCCTGCTTAACTCTGTTGGCTCCTCCCTGGCTTTAGTGAAAATCTGTGCCAAGCCCTGGATGATTCCTCTCAGGTCCTCAGGGTTCTGATCACATCTCCTCAGGGCCAGCATCTCCATCCTGGCCTGCCATCTGGCCCCTGAGCACTCAGTAGGCCCCTCACACTCCACACCCACATCCCCACAGTGCTCCAAACACCCAGCCCAGAAACCTGCCACCTTGGGGGTAGCCTCTTGCTCTGCTGTAGTTGATTTGTCTTCTCTTCTGCCTTGGGCTAAAGAGAGTCATCCCTTCTGCTTCCCTTCAATATCTTCAGTTGCTCTTTAAGAATATCCATTGGGGCTTCTTTGCCATTTGTACCTGGACTCCTTGGCCACCTGGCTTTGCCTGATGCTGACTCTGGGTGGAGAGGCAGACAGACAGTGAGTGATCCCTGGCCATCTTTGGATGTCTGATGGAGAGCTGATCACACCAGGTTCCTCATGGGACCAGAAGCACACAATGGCCCCACTCAAAGTACCTGATTTCCTCTAGCTACTTCCAGCCTCCAATCACAACTCCTCAGGTTCTGGCCCTTTCCTCTACTCTCCACAGGCCTCCAGGGCCCCTACTGGTTTCCCTAATTGCTTTCAGGACCACACCCAGGGTTTGCTCAGACATAATGACAGTTGTAATGAATTCTTGGTGCTCAATCTACTTGCAAGAGTAAATCCAAGGGCTTTACCGGCCTGGAAAGGGAAATAGATAGGGGATCAGGTGAAACAGGTTGGCATGGGAAAAAAATTTCCCCAGCAATTTTACAACATTTCAAACATAATATTGATTCTGTAAGATTTCATTTCCCCATCTTTTTAGTGAAAGCATTACAGCAAAGATGAGTCCATCCTGTACCCTCCATAGGCACCAGGCTGTAATTTTAACTACACCACTTGCAACATTTTTCCTTTCAGTTCTTTTGGGAACCTGTCAATCTCCAAATGAAGTGAATGGCCCTCTGAGACCCTTGCATGATTCATCATGGATGGTGGCATGATTGGATTAGACACCCTTGGGGGTTTTATGCTTTTTTCCTTGTCATTATAACTCTTTATAACTCTTTATATGTGACTTTAGGGACCCGTGTTTCACTACAGGGCAATGAAGGCAGTACCTGCATGTGTATTTCAAAAGTTTGCATAATGCTATATTGTATACTTCCTGGGGCTTTCTCTTCATGCATTTATGAAATTTTGCATATCTGTGTGCATATATATATAGATATATAAACATCTACAGGGATGTGTGAAGATTTCCTGTAAAGCCCACCCAAGTTGTTAAATTCTTTAAGCTTTGTGGGTCATGCAGTCTGTCATGACTATTGAATTCTGCCATTTTGGCAGGAAGCAGGCATAGGTCATAAATAAATGAACAAGGGACAGTTTTCCCAAAATAAATGTTATTTACAAAAACAAACAGCAAAGCAGAATGAGCCTCAGGGCCATAGTTTGTGGACCTCAGTTCAATCCAACACATCAAGAATTTAGTTTTATATTCTAATCTTCCACTTCCCAATTTCTCTTATTTGACTCAATCTGATGATTATGACACAAGCACATGACAAATACCAAGAAGACTGTTGCCATGATGGTTTCTTTTGTTTTTAACAAACCATAAGCTTTCTTGCTCAAACGTGGTAATACAAAGTGGGACACAACCATGGACAAAGTTAAGGAAATATTAAGACAGAAAGTACAATCAGATTTGTGTGTCAGAAGACTTGTAGTAGCTTTAAGCAACAGGAAACTCCTGTGAAAATCACTCCACCAAACAAGAAGATTTGGGATCTCCCTTTCTTTCAGTTGGCTAAAACCTGCTAGGAGCAATATACCAGAAATTGGTTGGCTATTATAATGGCAATTTATTAAGTTAAAATCTTTCACTTCTGTGCCTATGAAAATATAAAAATCAAGGCATCATCAAAGATGCTGTCTCACTGAAGGCAGGCTGCTGGCAATCCTGGACTCTTGCCATGTGACAAGACATGATGGCCATTCTGATTTCTGGGTTTCTGCCTTCTCCAGGCTTACTTCTCCTTGAGCTCAGCAGTGGGCAATGAGGGATATAGCTCATCCCTCCTCCCCTCCAGGCTTCTCTCTCACCCTTCCAGATGCCTCTTTCCATGCCTCTGAGCTTCACTGATTCCAGACTCTGGCCTACAGGACATCTCACTCATCCTTTCAGGGTTTTTCTGTCTCTGCTGCTTTGTCTGTGTCTGTAGCTTTCTAGACTTCTGTTTAAAAAGGACTCCAGTAAATGGATTAAGACCCACCTTGGCTCCTGCAATCTAATCACAGACCCACCCACCATTGGTTTACTGGCACAAGAATAGGTGTGCTTAAAGAGCAGGATTTTGGGGGTCCTCAAAAGACTCAAGCCAGCATTTCCTTAAAAAGGAATCTGGTAGGAATGGAGCTTGTCTAGGG
>PVKH010034466.1:0-11865 GCA_004027955.1 Chaetophractus vellerosus
TAGTATTTTTAACTTCATATTTTGAATTAATTTCAAACTTACAGTATAGTTAGAAAAATAATACATACAGAGAACTCCAACATACCCCTCTCCAACCAGACACCCAGTGCCACCAATTTTAACATTTTGCCACATTTGCTGTATTACTCTATCAATCTATTAATCCATCTGTCTGCCTTTCTATTTATCAATCCATTTTTAAACACTTTTGTGTAGGTTATATACTTCATATCCCTTGGTCATTTAATGCTGCCATGTACATTTCCTAAGAACAAGGATATTCACATATGTAATCATGTTAGGTGCAGTTATCAAGTTCAAGAAATTTAACATTGATCTATAGCTTACAGTCTATATTTCAATTTTTCATATGTTTCAAAAATATCCTTATGGGCCTTTTCTCCTCCATTATTAGATCCTGCTCAGAATCACATATTGAATTTAATTGTCATTGTCTCTTTCATTACTCATTCTATTATTTTTTAAATGTGAGAACATATATACAACATAAGCTCTCCCATCTCCACCACTCCAAAGCATACCATTCAACAGGATTAATCACATTTACAATATCACAGTATCCTCATCACCATCCATTACTATAACTTCCCCTTTTCCCCAGACAGAAACCCTACACCCATTATGTATTAACTTCTCATTCTCCCCACCTCACAGCCCTCACAACATATACTTTAATTTCTGCCTCCGAAAACTTGCTTATGCTCTGAAATTTTCTTTGTCATTACCATCGGGCTTATATTTAACGTTCTAAATTTTTAACACTCACTTGGCAAAGATGCCAACCTAACCTGTGTATAAAAACTGGCACAGGCAGTGGAGATTACTAATAAGTAACAGATGCTTGATATACACAAAATATGTTTCTATATTCCTCCGTCTTCCCACTTCATGCAGCTCTTGTCACAAATTCCATGTTTATACATTGTGAGTACCAAACCACATCATTACATTTTATGCATTTTCTTTTTAGTTCCTGGAGGAAGTAAAAAGTGGAAGAACAAATGAAAAATAAAGTAAGTACTGGCATTATATTTACCCATGTTGTTACCCTTACCAAAGATCCTTATTTCGTCATGTGGCTTCTATCTATTGCCTATTGTATAGATGTACTAATACAGGTGGGTGGGAATTTGCAAAAGGTCTTTCCTTATGTCTTCAATTTTCTCAATGAAAAGGAAGCAGGACTGGAAGCTAAGAAAAGATGGGCAGAGAGGGGAGAGTTATTTGCAGTTATAATCAAAACTAGACAGTTTCAGTTCAAATAGAAAATAGAAAATAGAAAAATCATCTGGCAGAATGAGAGACAGAATGAATGGGAAAGAGAGAATGATTTCTGGGCAGGGTGAAGGGCTCACTTGGTTTTGTTGATCATAAATTTAAAGTGAGATGAGTCAGTATGTTTTTTCTTGGTTTTAATTTTGGTTTTGGTTTTTGATCCACATTCAGCTGCTCAGATGAAGGAATGGAGTGGGTGAAGGTTTGGAATTAATCAAGGTTTGGGTTTTGAAATCCCATTTATGACAAAGTAAATGAAGCAAGTGAATTGATGATCTCTACAAAGTGGTGATTATAATAATAGATAATGAAATTTAAGCTGAATGGAGAGGTAAGAGAGGACATCAGGAATGTGATGAACAAGTAACAGGGTAAAGACTCAATTCAATGCCATGGTGTAGCAGAAAGAATGTTAGAGTTGAGATACAAGAGTTGGTAAATCCATAAAATAGGAGGTGTTAGCAGGTTACATGAAAGTGTGAATTTGGAGGTCCTAGCAGTTATTGGTAATGACAAGATCCTTGATCTACATGAGGGAATGAGTGCTGAGGCAAGCTGGAGGATTAGATCATTGAAGGAGGGGAAGAGAAGGAACTGAGGAGCCATGGTAGAAGACATCTCTGTATATGTCAAAACCACCCAGAATTCTGTCAAGTGGTGGTACTGGGCAGAATGAAAGTAGACAAGAGCTTATGGGATACAGAGCTGAGTGCTTTTATAGATGAAGGAGGGAACATGGCCTCAAGGCTCCAGTGAAGGGCCAGAAGAATACCAGTCTCACCTCTAGAGTGGTTCCCTGGATATGGGAGAGCAAAACAGGTGCCACCTGGCAGGGCTCTGGGTGAAGCAGTATTCCCAGGGGAGTAAATGGTTTCAGTTAGAACAAGAAAGTGAAAGGACTGTTTAGATTGGAATGTTCACATTTTCTGTTTCACAACTTGCCTTGTTCTCCACCAATCTGTTCTCTATAGGACAATAAAAAATGTTTTATAATGCAACGATGATTATGGGACTCCTTTCCATAAATTACTTTAATGGTTTATCATTTCTCTCTGGTGAAGTTCAAACCCCACAGAATAAAATTTCTAGCACAATCTGGCACTTGCATAACTTTCCAACTTCAACTCCTAACATTTTCCAACTTCCATGCTAAATACTGAGTACAGTGAAGTACATTAATTCCTTGAAAACCCTAGTCATGTTTTCTTGCCTTCTGGTCTTCACAAATACACCAACTGTTTCCTTTCCCAAAACATTCTTTCCACTACCCCCGAACCCTATCATCCATTTCAACGGCTAAGATCCCTTCAGGTCTCAGTTTTTAATATTGCTTCTTCTAACTAATTTTCTCTGGACCTCCCATTCCAGGCTGTTGGCCTTCCTATAGTCTTCCAGAATACCATGTATATTTCCATTCATATAACTTCTCATACCAAACTCTAAATTTCATGAGCAAGTACCATGCCTGTCATGTTTTACTGCTATATACCCAGCGTCAAGCATACTGCCTAATAAGTAACAGATGCTTGATAAAAAATGGTCAAATGAATGAGTGCGTGATAAAGTATATATCCATACATTAACTGAAAAACAGAAAAATCAGAAAAAGGAAAGCAATCCTCAAAACTTCCATCCTACTTATATACACATGCAAGTAGCCTGAAAACGACAGAGGATTAGGGGCCTAATTACCAAAATGTCACTAAATTTACAGAAATGCTGAGTCAAATAAAGTGGATAAATTCTAAGTTGGTATGAGAAAAGTGAAAACTGGCTTTTGCTTTATAGTCAAAGCAATTTCCTCCTGGTGATGATACCAGGAGGAAAAAATAAATATATATACTTCATAGCGTAATTCTAGAAAGCCTCTAAATAAAGAGGAACGTTACTTCTGTGAGAATTTTACATTTGTATTTATAAGATTACGTAATGCTTTTTAAAGGTTTAAAAAATAAAAGCAATTGTTTTATTTTATTTTTTTTAGGAGGTACCAGGGATGGAATCCAGGACCTCTTACATGGGAGGCAGGCACTCAATGACTTGAGCTATATCTGCTCCCACTTTTATTTTTAACATAGCTTTTTGGTTTGTTTTGTTTTACTATCAATTATATATTTAAAAGAATGCTGCAAACTACAGCATGAATGATAATTCATGAACTCAAAAGAAGGAGAAAAAGCTTCAAATGCATTATTTCCTTAAAATATATGGCCAGATCAGGAAGTCTATATGAGGTAGATTTTTATATAATCCAGGTAGTGAGGTATAAATCAGGTACCTCATATGGAAACATTCTAATAGTTTAATGCTATCATTATAAAAATTTGGGGGGGATTACTTTGAAATATCAATTCCTCTATGCTCTTGTAAGAATTCAGTACATTGATTCTGAGTTGACATTTGGTCCACAGGAAATAAATTTAACTAAATTACAATTTTCTTGGTTGTAAAATACAAAGAACAACACTTTCTAATCATTTATGTCACAGAATTTTTTTTTGCTTACAACTATAAATGCAATTTCTTCATGGTGCAGAAATTCTTAAGAAAATCCAAGGTAGAAAGAATAATTGCTTCAAAGGATATTGCATTCTACTTATAAACATGACTTCCCCTGAATACTATCTGTTCAAGAAATTATAGCAGTATGAAAGGCAGTTAAATGCCTGGGGCAGGGGACAGGGAAGAAAGATTTCAATGACTAAAGTAAAATGAAATCATATGCTTTCATACTACTTAAAAAAAAAAAAACAACTTCTGTGTATAAAAACTGGCACAGGCAGTGGAGATTACCATCCATTTAACAATTTATACTAAAACATAAGGCTGCTGTTTCACACCACACCCAATCACATATCCCAAACAGATTTATTTAATGGAATCTTCCTTTGTAGTTAACCAAAACTGTATTTTAAATGATCTGTTTAGCATAATAAGGAAAGCCAGGATAATAAACTGAAAGCACATGATTCTCAATTCTTCATTTAATCAAAACATTCCTAACCAAATTGCTATCTTATAGCTGTTTGACTTATACTGTCCTTATCAATCTCTGGTGTCAAGCTGCTATTTTAGGTTACAATTTTTGAGAAAGGTAAGGAATCATCTTTATGAAGCAGTATGTTTCTAGTTTATTATGAATTCTAATTTTAGAAGTGCACAATCTGAAATAAATTTCTGAAGTGGGCATTTCTGAAGTGGGATAAAAGATAACATTTCTGGTTAAAGTCTGGATACTACTCTTCCCTTTTTTTCTCAAGTTCTTTTAACTGTTTGAAGATAACTTAAAATTATCTACATGGCACTATCTGTTGATTCACTCTCTGGTTTTTGCTTTATTTCATTTTTTTAGGAAGAGTAGATATATATTTCAATTGTTCCATTTTTTATAGCTTTGCTTACATTTTTTACTGATTTACCTCACAATTTAACCTCCAAATAGTATTTCCCTTAAACATACATAGGAAAATACTAATTCTATAGAGATTTTAATATTAGGATGTTATTAAATTCCTATATACACCTGGTGTATCTTCTGCTTCTTTTATTTTTCAACAAAAATGAGATTAGGGCAGATGGAACTTGAACACTTTTTGGAAACCCCTTCAATTTTCTTTGATAAGCCTACCATCATGAAAACACAGATTGTTTTGCCAAATTACAAAACAATACATTGCTATGCAGGTAACTTCCTTGGAGAAATGAATGAGGGTAGAAAACAGAGAATCAGATTTTTTTTAAAAAAAGGAAATAGAAATTTGAAATAGAAAATAGAAGAAAGCAAAAATATTTTAGGGTTATAGTCATTAATTAAGTATTTACCTTTAAAATAATGATAGAATTAAAAATATATATCCTCATAAAAGGTAGATAATTACCAATTTTCAAATTGAGACTTTAGGAAAGTTCAAAAGATATCTTTTTCAGTTTTTAAAAAACCCTTTATAACTGTCAAAATGGTATAAAAAGAATTTCCACATAATGAAATAATTGATATATATTCTACCTTAAATTGTCTGCAATAAAACCAAAGAAATGGATAACTCCAGCTAAAAAATACTTTAAATTTCATTTGGGAAAAAAATGCACTTTGACTAATTCATTTTAAAAAGTCTTTTCTGTGGTATTAATTAGTATTGAATGCAATAAGGCAGAGTTACAAATATTTTAATTTTGATTGATATTTCTATTAAAATTTTAAAGTAAATTTCACTAACCTCAAAGGGGTAATTATTATGGAAGGTGCCCCCCCCCCCTCCCTGAAGCTCTCTCATACTAAAGTTTTTTGCTCAATGAAAACTTTTCCCTCTATAGATCAATTGATTTTTTTATCCATGCAGTTTGTGACTCCTCCTGTTTCTATTTGGTCTCTGTTCAGCGATTGTCATTTTTAGATTGTTTCCCAGGAGCACCTAGTTTCTGAAAAATATCCTAGGAAAGTCAAAAACAGAGATATAAACTTTTTGAATATAGGGAGCTTTCTTCCATGAGTTTTTATGAACTCACTCTCTTCTGTAATATAAATGTTACAAATGTGATTCTTTCTTTCTTTGCTCTTCTTTCTTACATTTGCCTTAATTATGACTGTCTTGATAAAAAATTAGGAAATTTCATGCATCTTGCTAGTATGACATAATAGATATAGATGGCATCATAGAGAAACAAAATGAAGGGTTCACTATGATCAATAACCTTAACTTAGTCTAGCCCATTTTGGAAATTACAAGGAATGGATAATCGGGCAATCTGCAGTCTAAAACATTGACCTGATTTGAGAATAATCTCCTTAACTTTTGCTTAAACTATCTCTTAACAGAAAAAAGTACTTATAGAAAATCAAAAAGGTACTTTCTTTGACCACTTGGATTAAATCATCCCAACAGAGCTGCTTATTTTGTTTCAGAGAATTTTAGTGGGTAGGAGTTTGCTTCACATTAAGGGGAAATCCCTTGAGAGTTACATAAAAACATTTGCAAAAATTTGGCAAATGTCTTGTGAATTAGGGCTAGTCTTCATTGTTTCCTTACTTAGAAAATAACTATTATTTCCAAAATTGTTTCTCTTTTGTTTTCTGGAAAAAATGCACAAAGGATAATTATAGTGAGATACATTTTCTGCATTGAAATATGCTCTATGCATTAATTTAAAGATAGCCAGAAGTATTATTTATGTGAAAAAGATTTAAAACATCAACTCAAAATATTTTCATCCATTTTTCAAGAATGAAACTGAGTTTTTTCTTGGCTCATATAAAAGGTAAATAGGCACCAGGTCTATTCATTGCCTTAAGAATAGTTCAACAACTAATTTAACAAGTCAATCCATATTTGTTTTCATTCAATATTTTACTTATAGGCAGGTCAGTTATTCAGACACAGATTTTATTCTCTAGTTCTCTACAAAGTTCACAACTATTTTTCCCCCATTACCCACCTATCCTTATGGCTCACTATGGCACTGATTCTCAACTAGGAGCATATAGCTTCCTATTTATCTATTTCAGTCAGTAAGAAAAGTTGTTAGGTAAAACTGGGAGCACATACCCTAGGAAACCCACACTAACAGCCTTTAAGAGCGATAACACAAACTGAAGGCAAAAACTTCCATCAAAAAATAAGGTAAAAATTCCATACCCTGCTCCCCAAAATGCTAAAGCAATATATTCCAAGACATTATAAACATTTCCAATCCTAAGAAATATAATCAAGTAACTTGTTAACTGTGAGATAATAATATGCATTAAAATATAATCAGTCTCTTAAAATTTACTATAAATTGAATTAAATTCCTATTCCTCTCAAAGCTATAACCAAACATTTATTAAACAACTATTATTGGTGCCATACATAGTGTGGCACCCATAATATATTATTGCATAATTATAAAGAAGCCTTCTGTTTGTTTTTTATTTCCTTATTTTTACTGTGGTAACATATATACAACATAAAATTTTCCATTTTAACCACGTTCATGTGTGTATTTCAGTAATATTAATTACATTCACAATATTGTGCTACCAACACCATCATCATTATCAAAACTGTCATCACCTGAAACAGAAAGTCTATACCCATTAAGCCTTAACTCTCCCTTCTCTGCTGCCTTCCATCCCACCTACACTGCCTGCTCCCCAATAAATTGCAATCTACTTTCTGTCTCTATTAATTTGCTTGGCTTATTCTAGGTATTTCAGAGAAGTGAAATCACATGGTATTTGTCTTTTTGTGCCTGGCTTATTTTATCTAACAATGTCTTCAAGGATCATGCGTGTTGTATCAGAACACCATTCCTTTTTAAGGCTGCATACTATTCCATAACAGAAAAAATGATCATATTCAGAGATATTCTCATTGCTGAATCTGTGATTTTAAACAGGACTCCCACTGATTTATCTTTTCAGTTGCTTATTTTTTGTTAATGTAACAAAAAGAAAAAAAAATCACTCTAATCCCTTGAAATCTCCGCTGTCTTATATGTATAAACAGAATTTGGAAACAGATGGTCTTTCAAGTTTCTTTAAAGAACCAATATTCTATTTTTCATTCTTTTTTTCTTATTCCTTCTCAGGATCATTTTTTCAAAATCAAACCTTCATCAATCTCTCATTGCCATCCCTGCCCTACTTCAATCTATGTGGTCACCAACATGGAGTCCTAAGTCCCTTTAAGGTCTTTGAAAATGTAAGTGGGGATCTACTGGCTATTTTCAATATTTCAAAAACTGAATGGCAATTTTATATAGATTGAGAATCAGATATCTCCACTTTTATCTCATGACTTTATTACTAAAAATGTCCCATACCTGACATTCCTATCCTATTCTCTTTGCTGCAAAAATGTCCTTACCAGCTAGTGCGATATTTTCAACAAATTATTTACCCCGTTCAAGAATATAAAACATTAACTCTAAAGTCCTCTACTTGCCTTTCAAGAAAATTTATATTTTTCAATACCTGACACAAGATGAATTATATTCCCTACCGTATATCATGGTAGATTTTAGTCAATTCTGACCATTTATATAGAATGTATAAACTCTATTTAAAAAATCATATATTGGGGGCCAGCTGTATAGCCCAGTGGATAGGGTGCCGGTTTACCACATGGGAGGCCTGGGTTCCGTCCCTGGGGCCTCTCCGGGCGGGCCGACCTCTTAAGAAGGCAAAAGCCACCGTGGGCGGGGCAGAGCCGCCATGGGCAAGGCAAGGGCTGCCACGGGCAGGGCAAAGCCACCACGGGCAGAGCAGAGCCACCCGCAAGCGGGGCAAGCCGCCTGTGAGTGGGCAAGGCCACCGCTCACCGGTGAAGCTGACTCGGTGCGTCACCGCAGCTGGGGGTGGGAGGTGGAGACAAAAAGCAGAAAATTAAGAAAAATAATAATAAATCTTAAAAAAAACTGCTAAAAAAATCAAATATCATTGTTAAAAAGAAAACAATGGATATTTATCATCAATATGCATATTCTTAAGAATGCTTATATGTTGGCACCCCAACTGTTCAAACATTCCATTGACTTACCTTTGTCTACATTGTTATCAATGAATAAAGTTTAGTTGCATTTTATCACATTAAAAAGATTTTTTATGCATGCTAAATGCAGTCCTTTAAAATGCCCTACCAAATGTATTTTCAATACTATAAAAGTTATTCGTCATTTCCAATTATTAGTATGTTTAATCATTCAACAGTTATGGACCTATAATATATATTTCCTAGTGATATAGGGAATCTTGAGTCACAGAGTACTTCAAATACCATGTTTATATTTTCTGAAAATGAAAAGAAATTTAAACAGTTATTTTTGGTTAAATTTGTATGCTTTAAGATGTAGAAATAAGTACCAGTCTTTAAACACACTATTTTTCTAAACTTTGAATTATGTTTCCCTAATTTTTAAACTTAAAATGTATAAATATAAGGCAGAGACTTGCTTAGTTAAGTTTATATGGTGAACTGGAATTTTGTTTTTGGATTATTTCTTATCATGAAGCATTTCATCCTGATAGTAGTTTGAGGTAAAATGACTTTGCATGAAATCTAAGGATATCTTTTTTTCCTTTTTGTTTCCCTTAAGTAGGAAAGGATGAATGAACAATTCTGTGAATTAATAAAAGCAGAGTTCTTTGTACCTAAATTAACCTGTATTCACATTTGCTTATTTACACATGAAAATGGAATAGGAAATCTATCTTCAGCCTTATATATGCACAATTTTCTTATGTTTTAATAAAGATTTGGATGCACAAACTTTTTAGTTCAATTTTATCATATTTATATGCCTTCAAAGTAAGTTATTGAATGAACCATAGTTAAATATTTTAGGAATTATATCATCCTGGAATAAAGAAAAACTATGCCTGGAGAAGAAAGAAAACTTCCACTTTTATAAACTGAGGATTTTAAAAAAATTAAATTTGAGACTCCATCATTTTTGGCAAATATCACACGAGTTTCATCCAATTTCTAAAGCTGGGAGTGGATCCAAAACTCTGGTAGTCAAAAATCCGTTAAGTGTGTTGTTGGTCTATTACCTGACACTTTTGGCTCTATTTGAAACATTTTTTTAAATTCACTCTTTATATTTTCTTTTCCTATTATTGCTGAATCTTAAGAATCACAGAAGAGCTGTTTCTTCCTCCTTATTTACAAAAACTAAATCTTTTAATACTGTGTCTCCATAGACACAAAAATTTATGTGAAATCATAATTCAAAATCATCAAAATGTTCCCACTACTTTAATTTACGTTATACCAAAAAAAGATTATAGTTTTTTTCACATTTAAACCAGGTCCATAAAATAGATGTATTTAAAGTGTGAATTATATTTCTTTGTAGAATTAAATGATTACATTTGTTTAATTTGACAATAAATAACAATTCAACATTTCTGTGGTTAAGATTCTGAGTTTGCTAATTTTAAAAAATAATAGCTACATTTTAAGACCACTTTTTAATAAAATATGTCTGTAGACAAAAAAATCCCAGATATTACTAATAAATACACAGTTTTATTCCAATAGCTTAGGTTTAGTCATTACTTTGGTAATACATGTTTTGTGGCTTACCAAGAGTATAAAATCTTTGAAAAAGAAATTTAAGTATACTACTTACAAAAGCATTTGATACGTAGACAGTATTGAGGTGATTCTAAAGTGCAGCCACAATTGAGAATCAGATTGTTATCTCTAGTAGGCTTAATGGCTGATGAAATATGAGCAAGGAGAGGGAAGGAGAAACCAAGATTCCAAGATTGCCTCCTGTAATTTCCTGCTGGAGGGACTGACTGGATAAATAGTTAAATTAAGTATTACCACTGATGGGAAATATAAGAGGAAAGACAGATATTGTTAACATGACTATGACTTCAATTAGTAAACAGTTTGAATTTAGAGAAATACACCATCCTATGCATGATACAGTATCAGAGAAATTCTTTCTTTGGGTGCATGTGAAATTTTGTTGGTTAGGGAGAACCCGAAAAGTGCTTAAGTGTTTAAGGAAAGGAAAGGTAGAGAAGAATTTAAATATTCATATTTCCATTAGTATGGTCTCTGATTTTCCAGGCTCTGGAAACGTATGCTGTTCTTCCTTCTTTAGCCAAAAGTTTTCTTTACTTAGCCATTGTTTCAATAAATAATCACTTATTCATTCTATGAGCTAGGCTTTGTGAGAGAGGCTCAGACTTCAAAGAGGAGGAAGGCATTCCCGATTTAATTACTCTAATCTTCCTCTCAGACTCTGAACTAGTATTCCTAGTTTAGATTTAGCAAAAGTCACTTACAGCAGGAGCTCACCAAAGGGGGGGGGGGAAGTCACTTAGGCTAAGCAGCTGTAGCCACCTCAAAACTAGACAATTTTTACAACGAAAGACAAACTAAGATGAAGGCACAACCGCGATTTAAATCATATCATTCTCTGATCTCACTGAAGGATTCCAGAGTAAGTTACCTAACTAAGTTATTTTATATAGGTGAAAATTTTGGTAGAGGGATCAGAGAAACAGAAGGAATTATTTGTCCTAAAATGGTCTCTATATGTGTAGATAATGATCCTAATAAAATTTGGACCACCTCAGTGCACTGACTCATAGTTTATTAAGTTATGCAAATAAAACAAAATAAAGGGGAGATGTGGCTCAAGCAGTTGAGCACCCACCTCCCACAGTGGAGGTCCCAGGTTTGGCTCCAGGTACCTCCTGTAAAAACAAAAACAAACAACAGGCAAACAAATGAAAAAACCAACTCAGGCCCGGCTAGATAGCTCAGTGGATAAAGAGCGCGCTGGGATACCACATGGGAGGCCCTGGGTTCAGTTCCCGGGGACCTCTCCTAGCGGGCAGACCGCCTTGAGAATGGCAAGCCGCCATGGGCGGGCCAGAGCCGCCGTGGGCAGGGTAAAAAGCCGCCACGGGCAGGGCAGGTCACCCGCGAATGGAACGCAGCCAGCCACCCGCGAACTGAAGCAAGAGCCGGCCGTGAATAGAAGCAGAAGCCGCCCACAAGCGGGGAAAGCCGCGCCTGCGCAGTGACCAAGTCTCGGCGCGTTGCCGCAACGGGGGGGGAAGGGGAG
>PVKH010034467.1:0-11866 GCA_004027955.1 Chaetophractus vellerosus
TCCAAGAAAAGTCACTGAATTATTCTAAACCTCAGTTTTTTTCATGTGATTATATACTAACATATACTAGCAGATAATAATAAATCCTAATAATGTTTTTGGGCTGCTCAAAAGTTTCCAACAACCCTTTCATAATATCGTTCTTGGGCCGGCTCGATAGCCCAGTGGATAGGGCGCTGGCATACCACATGGGAGACCCTGGGTTCGATTCCCGGGGATCTCTCCTAGCGGGCAGACTGCCTTGAGAATGGCAAGCCGCCATGGGCGGGCCGGAGCCGCCGTGGTCAGGGCAAGAAGCTGCCACGGACAGGACAAGAGCCGCCACGGGCAGGGCAGGTCGCCCACGGATGGAGCGCAGCCAGCCACCTGCGAACTGAAGCAAGCGCCGGCCGTGTATGGACGCAGAGACCGCCCACAAGCGGGGAAAGCCGCGCCTGCGCAGTGACCACTCTCGGCGCGTCGCCGCAGCGGGGGGAAGGGGAGATATGTAATAAAATAAATAAATCTTTAAAAAAATAATAATAATAATATCGTTCTTAAGGTGCTAACACCTTCAACTTGGAAGAACGGCCAGTTTCCCAATGAGCTCATCTTTCTTTCTGTCCTAGCAGCCACTGAGACCCAGAATTGTTCCATCATTGTTGTGTGATACAGACACATTCCACCATTCTACTCTGTGTGCTGCTTTTGCTTTGCTTTACTTCTCTGATAATCAGTATCACTTAAACATATCTGAAAGTAGGTCATTTATTTGTACTGACTGCAAACCGTATAGAAATGCAGCCCCTAGAGGAATATTTCTATTTGACCCTTACTCAAGACAAACTGTGCAAAACTCTATCCTCTCCCACTCAGTGAGAAGCTAGCAAACATCACAGTTAACTCCCTCAGGCATGAGATAAGAGAACAATGCTGCAAAGCACTTTGGATACATAAAAAGTCTCTCATCCACAGAGTTGTAAAATGTTTCAGACACAGTAAATCTTCATTCTAAATAAGATCATTCTTTTAAATCACATTTCAGCTAAGGAAAGCGTTGAGGGATAAAGTTATTTGCCCAAGGTTGCACAGTAAGGCTGTCAAAACATAAGACACAGAACTCCAGAATCTCTGGTTTATAGCCCAGTATGCAATCTACTGGGTTTTTTAAGCCCTTTGTTCAGATTATCTTCAAATTTTATTTAGGCTTTATGTTGGAAGTTTGACAAGAAATCAGGAAATCATAGTGCCTTTTTCGCACATCATTACCTGGCAGTAATGAAGTAAACTTTCTAGATAATTGAAGATTGAATCTTTATATCTCAAAGATTTTATATTGTAAAAGCTTTGGGTTACTGGTGTAAGAAGATGGATGTGGGGGGTTATGTGAGACAGGGCGTATCTGAGGCAGGCTTCCATGGCACATGTAAGTGTTCATCCTGTCATAGTATGTCATATCAGTGGGTGGAGACCCACACAATAAACAAGAAAATATCAAACTCCCATCCTGGGCAGTCCTACTAAGATCTCAATTAGAGGGACATGAATCCCTCAAGACCATATGCAGTACCCGAAAAAAGAAAACAGAACAATATGTCAAACCCTCAATATTATTGAAAGTAACTATGAATCTTATTCTTCAAAAATTGAAAGTTTGTGTTTACCATGAATTCCAGGGCGGCAGTGGGGAGGGAAGAACAGAATAGATGGAGCATAGGGCATTAAAATTGTTCAGCATGAAGTTGCAATAATCGATATAGGCCACTTCAAATTTCGTCAAAACTAATAAAAAATAAATAAACAAAAACAAAACCTATGAAAGTGTATGATCCAAAATGTAAGCCATAATGTAAGCCACTAACCATGGTTAGTAGCAATGCTCCAATATTTGTACATCAATTGTAACAAATGTACCATCTGCATGTTAAATGTTATTAATAGGGGAGCGGGGGAGAGGGGAGATGTCATTGGGTATATGAAAATCCTCTGTATTCCCATTTGATTTTTCTGTATTCTAAAGAGTCTCTGAAGAGAAAATGAAAACAAAATAAGACACTGGGGGAATATATGGAAGACAATGTCACTATACATACAAGACAACATATCTTACAGTGATGAAAAACACAATGTCTAAAAATCTTTAATTTTTAAAAAAATTATTTCACACTTTAAAAAATGTATTTTATTGGCTATTTTTGAAAGTACTATTTCATTTTCTTATTAATTTTAAATAGTTACTTTGTTGGCTTCATTTTTGGAGCGGTTTTGGATCACAGGAGGGTCACAACAGTGCACGCAAAGATCACTGGTGCAGGGTGTAAGTGATGGGGGGATGCATGGGAGGGTTTCATTTGGGGCATGCTTCTAAGGCATATGTATATATTCAAGTATTCGAGGGGCATTGTTTCGGTGTGTGGATAGCTACACAATAACCGAAAGACTATTGAATTCCTATCCTGGGGTGTTATACTACATTCTCTAATAGGACAGCAAGAATCTCTGAGTGCAAGGGCAGTGGCTAATGAAGGAAGACAGACCATTATACCAGCCCTTGATATTGATGATTGTCCTTATGAACCTTTTCTTGTGAAATTGAAACTTAGCCTAGTATTATATACTGCCTAAGAATTACCTCCTGAAAGCCTCCTTGCCACTCAAATGTGGCCTCTCTCTAAGCCAAACTCAGCAAATAAACACACTACCTTCTCCCCTAGTATGGGACATGACTCCTGGGGATGAGCTTCCCTGGCACTGAGGGATTATTATCAAGTGCCAACTAGTAATGCATCTGGAAAAAGACCTTGGTCAAAAGGGGGAAATGGTAAATACAAATGAGCTTTTATGGCTAAGAAATTTCTTTTAAAAAATCAATTTTATTGATACATGTTAATAAAACCTACAATTCAGCCAAAGTGTATAATGAATGGCATTTTTTGAAATTTATCTGATTTAAAGTTTGCCATTGATATGGAATGTCTTATCACTCAGTTATCTTTACTTTTTATATCTTAAACCTCACATTACCAAATATGCTGTAATTATGCTTTCTCCAGGCTGTAGTTCCGGATGCTAAATGTAAAAGAAAACCACTAAAATGGGATCTTCCTTTAATTTTTGCAGCTGACTAAGGCATAACAACAACTGTTGTTCCTTCTCAAGGTTATCAACCACATGGAAATTTCAAAGTAGGTGGTTAAAAACAACTTAGATGACTGTTGAAGCTTTCCCTGTCAAGAAGATATAAAGGGTATGTGATGTGGTTCCCAATGGGACAGGTGGAGGGTGCCCTGCACCTTACTCAAGCTAGACTGGGGGCCTCTGCAGGAGCTCTGGGAAAGAATTTAGACATCACTGCAGTTAGAGGACAGTGAACTCAGCTCTGATCCATGCTTGAACAATCTATAAGGTGAGAATCCTGTCAACAAACTGTTGAATTTTCTTTCCAGTTCCTATGATTTATTTACATTCTTTCCCTCACTCAGTGCCCCATTTTCTTTATACTTTTCTTTTTTAAATATATGTTTTATTTTTACTTTTTAAAAAAAGGTATTTAGGTTACCTGAATGTTACACAAAAATATAGGGGATTCCCATATGCACCACTTCCCATACCTCTCACATCTTTCCACACCAACATCCTTCATTACTGTGTCACATTCATTACAATTGATGAAAACATTTTAGAGCATTGCCACTAAGCATGGACTACAGTTCACATTGTAGTTTACACTCTCCCTGCACAACTTGCAGGCCGTGGTAAGACAAGCAATGGCCCACATCTGTCATTGCAATGCTATTCAGGAAAATTCCCATGTCCCTAAAATGCCCCCACATTTCACTTTGATTTCCCTCTCCCTACCCTCAGAACCTCCCATGGTCACTGCCTCCATATGACTCAGAGAGCTAAGAGATTTTCAAAGTGAGTTGGGAGGTCATTCCAGAGGTTACACTCATGCAAGTCTCAGCAGGATCTCTTTGACTGCCACAGTAAACAGTACCTCAAATGGCAGGACTCCTGAAGGCTCTAGAGACATCCAGAAACTATAAGCAGGTCAGACAGCTCAGGAATTTGGCACCCTGCCAGTGGGCCTTACTTTGGAATTTATGCTCCCCAGTGAAGCATACTTAAACTCATTTATAGGTTCTCTGCTCCTGGTTCTTCTGTCCCTTTTATTTGAACCTATAATTTGCACTATACATGATAAATATATGTCACAGAGAATTAAATCCTTAATCTGTTCATGTGTCAGTTGAGCCCTGAATCTCAACAGAGTTGCAACACCTACTTTCCAGGTCATTGAACTTACCTAGGACAACTAACAAGGAGATGATGATGGACAACACCCATTCCAAGAAAAAGAGAGTGTCTGCAACTACAAGCAAGATAGTTCCATCTATATGCCTCATGGAATCTAAGTCCCCTCTCAATTAGAAGCAGAGTGAGCATTACCATCCCAAAATCCTCAAGATTGGAGAATGAACAATGGACTAAAGTAGACATTATTATTCACTACAGACTTATTATTATTCTAAAAATAATTAGAACTCTTATCATTAATAAAAGGCAGTGGCAACCAGAGGTTCTGAAGGATGGGAAAGGGAAGAATTGGTTGAATATGGGGAATTTTAGGAACATTGGAGTTGTCCTACACGACATTGCAGTGATGGATACTGGCTGTTGTATATTTTGTCATAACCTACAAGATTGTGTAGGACAGAGTATAAACTATAATGTAAACTATAATCCATAATTAGCAGCAATGCTTCAATATGTGTTCATCAATTGCAACAAACGTACCACACTCATGATATTTATGTTGTTGCTGTGGAAAATTATGGGAAAGGGAGGGAGTGGGGCATATGGGGATCCTTTATATTTTTATGTAATATTTATGTAAAATAAAGCTTCTTTAAAAATTAAAAAAATTAAAAAGATTTGTATGCAAATTATATACAAAGCATTATTTTTTCTTTTGAAATTATGCCTTAAACAAACTTGATAGCTTCACTATTTTATTAAAATAAGGCTGCTATATGACTGACTTGCTGAACATATTTTAGTTAAAATTCCAGTAGACTATTTGTTTTTTAATTTCTGATATTTATTTCTTAATATTTTATTTTATATTCTCTCTCATGAGATTTCCAAATAAACCTTTTTATTTCTAATAAGGCCTACTCTGCTTCTTCTCTATCCAATTCATTGCTTTAATCTACAATGATGAGAAACTTATGATAAACACATTTGTAGAAGTATTCATAAAGGCAAAATTCACAGGGCTGATCTTTACAGCAGCAACATTTTGTATCAGTTATTTTGGCTGCTGACAGCACTTATTTTGGCATAGTAGCCTGATTCTCAGCCTTGTTATTCTGATTTTGCCAGGAAAGTAAGTTCTGCAAACATGATTTACCACTCTATTTCAAAATTTTCAAATGTTTGGTGCTGGTAGACCAAATATATGACTCTATTCTGAAATGTTTAACATTTGTCTTAAATTTAGTTATCCTATAAATACACAGTTCTACTTTCTCCATGAATTCATTTACCTAAATATCCCCTTATTCTTTCTTTAGTCTTTGATACACATGACTTTTAGTCACTGTGTTCTTCTCATTCCCACGTTTATCTAATTTCTCTTGACCTTTTCTATTATGCCAAAATATGAAATTTCTCCAGCTGTTACTTTCATATGTTTAAGCTCTACCAAGGGTACTTTGATTCCTTTCCATTTCTTTTCATCTTATCATGTTTTCTAGCACATATAGCCACGTTTCCTCACCACGAGCCTCTGCCAATATTACTGACGTTTTTTAAGATTCTTTTTCCATGTATGATTTTCATTTCAATTACTTTTTGAAAAGTATCTGATATATAGGTAACTTTACTTAGGAAATATACACAGTATGATCCTTTACATGTACCCTCACTTTTTCTCTTTAGGTTATGCTAACTAGGTTCTTCAGAGTTGAGAGCATCCACTTTCAGTATCTGGGTGCTTCATTTGTTACTGAAGTTTCCGCAGTGAATCGCAGAAATAATTGTGCATTACTCCAGACCAAGCCATCTCCTATATGGAGAGATTAGGCACTTTCCTATGAACCATAATACAAGGGGGCCAAGTTGTCATGTGGAATAAAAAACTCACCTTCTCACTTGAGATTATAGGAATTTTAATTTTTTTTCTGGCAAATGTATGGTAAAATTAAGGGCAGTTAATACTTATTAGTGAATCAGTGTGTAAAGACCCCGAGAGAATGCTTCACAGATTTTTTTTTTTTTTAGGAAGTACCAGGGATTGAACCTAGAACCTCATACATGGGAAGGAGGCACTCAACTACTGAGCTACGTCTGCTCCCCAATAAGAGTTGTTTTTTTTTCATTTGTTTATTTGTTTCTAGGAGGTACCAGGGATCTAACCTGGAACCTTATGTATGGGAAGCAGGCACTCAACCACTTGAGCTACATCTGCTCCCCAGATCTTTTTATTACGATTCCTAAGGGGAAATAAAAACCAACATTTTTACATGGAGTGTTGCCTCCTTGGAAGGGAATGAAGGTGAAATCTCTGCTGAAGAGTCCAGGCAATGTCAGTTCATTTGTTTAGGTATTCAAAGAGCATTTATTGACCCCTGCTATGTGAAAGACAGTCCTAACAGGCACAAAGGTAACAAAATCAAATTGTTCCTTAGTCACTCGCAATGAGCCCACAGAATACTGAGTGTCACAAATAAGTGAGCAATTACATTTAAAACATTAATTATGAGACGTTTTTGAACTGCCTTCTACAAAAAGAAAGTCACAAAAATGTAGAGCTTAATGAAGAAAAGCCAAAAAATTCACTGTTGCTAGACCTAGATTGGTTCTATAACAAACAAACAAACAAAACAAAAGCAAAAGCAAAAAAAACTTAGTTACAACTACTGTTTATATGATGTACAAAACAGGCGCATGGCCAGTTTAATAAATTTTTCACACATCAGCTAGTTCTTGGAAATGAATGACACCACACAATTTCCTCTCACTAATAAACTGGCTTATGGAATTCTTTGAGCACTCATTTTGGCATCAGCACCACACCGAACACTCTACCACATATTAAAGAAAGCCACAAGGTCCCTTACATAGTTCATCACTTTATAGTTTCTGAAACACAATCTTGCAATTATAACACTGCCCTTCACATGGGAAAGCAGGAAATCAGAGAGATGGGACATACCCAGGGAGTTCTGATAACTAAAAGTGTTTTTTCACAATACTATACCATGCAGGTGACAATTTTTATGTCAGGTGCTATTAATATTACATTCATTGTATATATGAAAAGTTTTCATAATGCTGATTTCTTTTCAAAGATGTGATAATGTAGGCTTCTAGTACTACACTCTCTTTTTTGGCTTAGGAAATTGTGCTCTTAAATGAAGCAAAACTAATTTGCCTTATATTATCACCAATTCAGAAAAGTTTCTGGAATTTTGGATTTCATGAAAATATTTTTAATTAAAAATCACACTCTCCATACTCTTGGCAGATAGTATGGCTTGGTTCAGTTTCATTTGCATTTAAAGAGAACTAGTTATAGTATATCTACATACCTAAATCAATCAATTAATATCACCTCATAAAATATAATGATAATAACTAACATTTGTTAGTCTTAGATTTACAAATCTAGATTCAATTAATCTTGTCTTGAACCACCAGAGGCAGGTTGTATTATTACCCTTCTTCGCAAATGTGGAAACTGAGAAGCACAAGAGTGAAGAAATTTGACTTTGTCACACATTTAGGAGGCCGCAGAGCCAGAATTTTAACTCAGACAAAGTAGCTATATACTGCACTCTTCATTACTACAATCTACACTTTTGTCCAGAAGTGGCCAAGTGAGAAAGAAAAAAGTGAATACTTTTCCCTCCTCCCCCAAAAGAGAATAAATGGTGCATCCATGGCCAGTAAATTTCACAATTTATGAATAATTTAGATTTGAACTGATTAAAGAATCATATAATGTAGTAAACATTGGAATTATTTTTCAAGTGATACATGTTCTAACCAGAAATATAACTCAAAGAACCAACCTTAATTACTCATAACAGGAATGGAGTAATTGTGTTAAGGCTTAAAGGATAAATATAATTCATTGAAAAGTAGAGAAAGTCTAGGAGCTACTATGACAGGGCACAAACTACTCTGCTTAAGATACCTATGAAAATACCAAACAGATTTGTTGTTCCTTCCTCTTTAGTGTTCTTCTCTTGCTCAATATTCATTTCATAGTTGTAGATGAATATGCTGCCTGTCCTTCAGAGTATGGTTGTCCTTTCTAACTTGTTAATATACCAGGTGCCTCATTGCTTGTCTTAGTTTGCCAGGACTGCTTTAATAAATACAACATACTGGTTGGTGTAAGCAACAGGAACATACACTCATGATTTGGGACTAGAAGTCAAAAATCATGGCATCAGAAAGACCATATTTTCCCCAAAGTCTGAAATATTCTGGTGATGGCAATCCGTATGGCAATTTCTTTCTCCTTGTGTCTACTCCTCTGATTTCCACTGTCCTCTGGATTCTATTGTTTGTTGGCTTCTACTGACTTTTGGCTACCACTGGCTGACTGTGCCCAAAAGTCCTTTGCTTATAAGGACTACAGTCATATGGATTAAGGCTCACCATAATCAATTGCACCTTTTTCTAATAAGATCTTCAAAGATCCTCTTCACAAATGAATCCACATCTTAACTAATAATAGCATCTTCAAAGGTCCTATTTAAAAATGGGTTCCCACTAATAAGAATGCAGATTAAGACTTGAATATGTCTTTTGTAGTGTATATAATACAGTCCCCAACAGATCTCCAGACTTTGTTTATTTCTCTTGGAAGTATAGATAGATAAGTGCACACAAAAAACAAACACACACAGAACTTGGGTTTAATATGGATTTTTATACTTCTATTTATGGTATTTAAGGAAACTTTTATAAAACCAGAATTTTACTTTTGATGATAGTATTTTAGTTCCACAAAAAATAAAGATGACAGCCAAAAATAGTAAATGATATCATAAAAGTAATAATGCTTTATCCTTAAAAGATCTGGGCTTGGAATTGCAATGCAGAGACATACTGGCGAGCTGTAAGAGACCACATTGAACACTGGACCATTTTTAGGCATCAGATTAATTAAGATATAAGGACACTGTTCTATTTCACCACTTTTAACTTTTTAAAGCAAATTTAAATTTCAACATGGGCCTGTCATAAGAAACCAGGAAGATAAAGGAAAAAGGAAAAAAAAAAAAAAACCCATGGACAAGGCCATCTTTCTTCTCATTTGGAAGTGAGACCTGGTCCCTTACTGCTTCATTTGCTTGGAGTAAGAGTGAAGAAGAGAATGAAAGTTATCAAAACTGCCACAAAGGGCGAGGTCATGAGTCTCTTGTACTTTTCTGAAGAATGGATGCATTGAGATTGACCACAGCAGAGAGAGTTCTACCCATGTGGATGTTATTTTAACATGCACATCTAGTGTCTTAGTTTCCTAGGGCTAACATAAGCCGCATTGCTTAAAACAACAGAAATATATTGTCTTACAGATCTTGGTCTAGAATTCCAAAACAAAAGTGTTGGAGGGCCATGCTTCCTCTGAAGTCTGTAAGGAAGAATCCAGGAGATTCTGGCAGTAGCTGGCAATCCTTAGCATTTCTTGGTTGTGGCATAACTCAATCTCTCTCTCTGTTGTCACATGGCCATCTACTCTCACTCTGTTTATGTCCTAAATTTCTCTTTTAAGGATACTGGTAATATTGGATTAGGGCCCATTGTAATCCGCTGTAAGTTCATCTTAACAAATGATATTAATAAAGACTAGGTTTGGGGAAACACAATTCAACCCATTATTTTAAGATATAATAATCACTGTACCAGAATATGACTAGCAAGGATATTCTGACTTCCATTTATGAAGGATTGGTGTGAGAAGGTATAGAGAATGTAGGTAAATTCTTGTTTTAGGTTGTGTAAATGATGATGCCTATTGTTTATTAGGAATTAAAAGATTAAAAATGTTTCCAACTTAATGGCCTAAAGTAGTATGGTTCTTATTTTAATTTGCATTTGGTTTTATGTTGATTTTTTCTTTTCTATTTGCTTATTTCTATTTTGATTTCTCAATTTTTAATTGCATATTCATATCATATTTCTCCTTTATATTTGCCTCTTTCCTGTTTTATTTCTTCATATGTAAGGATTCCTAAAATATTCATGTATAAAATATGATATAAGGACTATCCTGTGGGCTTTTACTATGCCAGGCATGATCTTTGTGTTTCAAATGCAGGAATGTGTCAGTAAACAAAACAGATAGGCTGTGCTCATGCATCTTACATTCTTGTGAAAAAAGACAAATAATATCCAATAGACATAATAAACAATAATTTATATCATGTGTTAGAAGGTAGTAAAGACTGTGAAAAAAAGAAAATAAAGTAGAGCAGAATTAGAGGGATAAGGATTTCTAGATAGGAGCATATTAAACAGATTTGTGAGGATCATCCTCACTAAGATGGTAATACCTGTGCAAAAAGTTGAAGAAGTTGAGGTAGTGAGCCAATGGCAAATCTGGGAGAAGAGTGCTCCGGGCAGAAAGATCAGCTAAAATAAATGCCTTAAGAGGGAGTGTGCTGTGCTCATTATGTTCAAGGGAGAGACAGAAGGCCAAAGAGTAGAAGCAAGTAAAGAAAATAAAAAGTAACAAGAATGAGATAGGAGGGTTAGTGGAAGGGCAAATCATGTTGGGTATGGGAAGCCATTGTGAAAACTTGACTTTTAGTCAGAAAAAAAGAGGATATTGAGCAAAGGAATTATGATCTGATTTATAGTGTAATAGAATCACTCTAGTTAGGAAACCTCATGGGAGTTAGTGAGGGATACTTTCTTTCAGAGGATATGGCAATAATTTAGGCATAGAGATGACCATGGGTTAGAACAGGGGGTGCAGAAAAGAATAATGAGAAGTTGTCAGGGTTTAGAAGGTAGAGGTAATTGGATTTCCTGATATATTGAAAGAGATGTGCAAAAGAAAGAGAGGAATCAAAGAACACTCTACATATTTTGGACTTGGCAAATGGAATGAAGGATTTGGCATCAACTGGGATATGGTATGTTTTGGAAGGATCAAGTTTCAGAGAGACTTTCAGAGTTCAGTTTTTGGACTTCCTGCTTTTTGGTCTATGTTTTGAAAACATTTTTCCTCTTTAATGTTTTTGTTTTTAATTATGTTTATGTTTTATGTGCCCTCTAATTTATTCATTCATTTATTCATACAATATTTTTTGTGATCTGTAGTAGGTTCAATCATGTACCCAAATTAGGACATGTTCTTAATATTAGTTTGCATTCCTGTAGGTATGAATCCATTGAAAATAAGACTTCTTGAATATTAATTTTGGTTAAGGAGTGGCCTAACTGAGTGAAGGTGAATCTTTATCTGGATTATTGGAGTTTTAATAAAGAGTTAGAAGCCAGAAGTCAGCAAAAAAGGGACAATCAGAAGAAAGGAGAAGGCAACATCATGTAAAGGAAAAGTCAAAGCAGACCAAGGATAACTGGCAGCCAGCACTGGAATGTATGGTCTTCCAGAAGAAAGAACGACTTGCCAATATCATGAGGTCAGATTTCTGGTCCTGAAACTCTGAGCCAATACATGCTTCTTGTTTAAGGCAACAAATTGTGTGGTATTTATGATACCACCTCAGGCCAACTAAAACCCACACCTACTATGTGTCAGGTCTTAGAGTTAGTAATAATATCTTGCTCTCATAGCACTTACATTCTATTCACTGGGACAAGGATAGTAAAAGACTGTAAATCCTTGTTAGGCATTAAA
>PVKH010034468.1:0-11861 GCA_004027955.1 Chaetophractus vellerosus
GCCAATCCTGAGACTTAGACCAGGCACAGACTAGCATCCAAATGCAAATGACTATAATGCTGCCAATTTTAATTTCTTCTTGTTTATCCATTTACAATCAGTACAATCAAATCTCTAATGCCAAAAGCTGTTCTTACCACACAACAGTATAAATGGCCACATTTCAATCTATGCTTGCATTTGAACAATATTCATATTGAAACATCATTACTGTTGGTTACCAGTTGGTCTGCTAGCAAACCTCAACACATTGTAAGTTCTTTGAGAGAATGGAAATCTTATGCCAGGTCCTGTTACACTTTCACCTTACATCATCACAGCCCTGCAGGCTGATAGAATAAAGGAAGCTGGTTGAGCTTCAAGAGAGCAGGCAAAATTGGAGTGAAACAACTTGTTACCTTCACTTTAATATATAAGTAAATGTACATGTTAAAGTATTGCTTAAGTACGTAGACAGTAAGCTAAAAGAATTGAGGTCAGTTTCCAGAAAATTTCATAAAACAGGCTTCAGAGCCCAAGTTATCTATGTAACTGCCTCCATTCTACATTTCACAGCTTGTGTGATATCAACCATCAATTTATGAAGGAAATATTTAAAGACTAGGGAATGAAATATTGCTTCATCATAATTGATTTTCCTTATTTTCATGAAGTTGAAATCACTGATATTTTCATCTATGAAAAAAAGTCAATTTTCAATAAATTTTTGAGAACTGAAACCATTTAAATGTAAAAGTGAAATTGCTTTAAAGTAATCCATGAAGACAGAAACAGAAAGTATAAGTATTTAGAACCTGAAACAAATTCATTTTATGAAGCAATATGCAGAGAATAATTTTTTTCATAGCAATAAAATATAATTTTCCTTGGAGAGTCTGTAAAATTCCCTCCAAATTTCTGATTGATAAGCCTTTACAAGAGAAAGACTGCTTTTTGAGGTAGTAAATCGCCTACTGACATATTCTACACAAAGCTTCAGTGTTTAATACCAAGCTGCAGGGATGTGAGTACAAAGACATCAATTATCCCAAAATGGATTGGGGAGAGTCCAGTTCAGTTATTAGTTCTTTAAACTATGTCCACAGGGGACAGAGAGAAATAGAGATTTGGCAATCAGCTGGTTAATTTGATCACTGTATACAACTGCACTGTATAATTTAGGACGGAAACATACCCTGACCTGGTGTTCCTAATTTGTAACATTCATCAAATTAATCAAATAATTGCCAATTCTCAATTTCACTGCACCCTGTAAACAGAGCCTGAGTAATAATGATCAAGTTTTCACTTACAATTATAAACAAAATGCAACATTACATTATCTGGGCATCTGCACCTTTTAGATGGTGTTCCAGTGCATTTTCTACATAGACCTTTCCAAATCATCTTCTTTCTCCCCAAGCTATCGGCCCTACTTACTCTAACCATTCACTTTCAGGATGATCTTGCCTCTTCAAATATCAAGAAAAGGAAGGCCGTTAGCTGGGAACTCCCTCAGCCTCCCCTCCCCTAACACATACACACAAAGACTATTTGTAGTAGCACCAATCCATAACTCCTGTCTTCTTTCACAAAACTAACTTGTAGCATCTTCCCTGGATCCCATCAATACTACTTCTCAGGGACTTTGTTTCATCTCCTTTATCTCTAGCCTTTCAACCCCTACTGTTTGAGTCAACTTAACATATAAACAAATGAACCCTTTCCAGTGAAAAGGCACCTTCTATTGTTAAGTGTTTAAGTTAGTAGGCTCTTTCTGGTAAGCAATCTGACCATAGGTATCGAAGGGGCTGAAAAGTGTTCAGATCCTTTGAACTAATACATTCCTCTTCCAGGACTCAATCCTAGAGAAATAGCACAAAACATAGACCAAACTTTATGTTCAAAGGAGTGTTATGGGGCAGGGTGAGGTAACATTTATGAAGCTTTTTGTTTTGTTTTTTTTTATCCGTACACCAATGCTCATTACAGCATCATTCATAATAAGCAAATGGTGGAAGCAACCCAAGTGCCCATGAATGGAGAAATGGATAAACAAAATGTGGTACACACAGACAATGGAACACTATTCAGTTATCAAAAGCATTGACAGGGAAACGTATATGGCTTAGGTGATTGGGCGTCTGCCTACCACATGGGAGGTCCTGGATTCGGTTCCTGGTGCCTCCCGGAGAAGGTGAACCGGAGCAGCAGGCAGGCACAGAGATCTGATGCAACAGAAGGAACACAAAGAGGACAGACAATGAGAGGCACAATAAACCAGGGAGCTGAGGTGGCTCAGGTGATTGAGTGCCTCTCTTCCACATGGGAGGGCCTGGGTTCAGTTCCTGGTGCCTCCTGAAGAGAAGATGAGCAGAGACAGAAAGCACACAGCTAATGAACACTGAGAGCAGACAGCAACTGCAAACAATGAAGGGGAGTGGATAAATGAATAAAATAAATCTTAAAAAAAAAAGCAATGACATTCTAATACACCTCACAACATGGAGGACCCTTGAAAATATCATACCAAGCAAAACAAGTCAGATACAAAAAGACAAACATTGCATGATCTCACCTATAAGAAAAAACTAGAATGTACAAATTTATAGAAACAGAAAGAAGAACATAGAGTACCAGTGGTGGAGGGTAGGAGTGGGAAATGGGGAATTAATGCTTAATGGGTACAGAGTTTGAGTCCAGAGTTTCAGTTTGAGATAAAGGAAAAGTTTTGGCAATGGATGGTGATGATGGTAGAAAAACATTGTGATTGCAATTAACACCACTGAATTTTATAATTCAAAGTGGTTAGAATGGAAATTATATATATATAAACATACTGGGGCTGGGGATTGAACCTGGGACCTCATATGTGGGAGGCTGGAGCTCAACCACTAAACCACATCGTTTCCCCTGAGTTGGCTCCCTCATCTGTTTGCCTGTTGTTTTGCTCATTGTTTACTCATTGTTTGTTTGTTTGTTTGTTTTAGGAGGCACTGGGGACTGAACCTGGGACTTCCCATGTAAAAGGTGGGTGTGCAACTGCTTGAGCCACATCCCCTCTGGAATGTTATATATTTTTACCACAATAAAAACATAAATGTGGTAATGACAGATGCATGATATTATGCATATGCCAAGGGCTATGGAACTGTACAACACAAAGTGTACACCATAATGTAAACTATAGACTTTGGTTAGCAGCAATGCTTCAATATTGGTTCACCAATCGAAACAAATGTACCACACTAATCTCAGATGTCAATAATAGAGGTAACTATGTGTGTGGGTGTTGGTGGAGAAGGGCTTATATGGGAATTCCCTATACTTTTGGTGTAATTTTTCTGTAAATGTAAATCTAAAACTTCTCTAAAAATAAAGTTTAAAAAACTTAAAATATGCCAAGCCCTCAATATTAATGTAGGTACCTATGAAGCTTATTCTTCAAAAATTGAAACTTAATGGTTACCATAGGTACCAAGGGGAGGGGGTTGAAAGAATAGATGAACATAAGGAATTTTTAGAGCATTGGAATTGTTCTGCATGATCTTGCAATGACAGATACAGGCTATTATACATTTTGTCAAAACCTATAAAAGCATATGGTGCAAAATGTAAACCATAATGTAAACCATTGGCCATGGTTAGTAGCAATTTCAATATTTGTTCACCATTTGTAACAAATGTACCATACTCATGCAAGATGTTACTAATAGGGGCAAATGTAGGGCGGGGGGGATGGGTATATGGGAATCTCCTATATTTTCTATGTGACTTTTCTGTAACCTAAAGCTTCTTTGAAAATAAAGCGAAAAAAATAAGACATTGGGGGAAAATATAGAAGAAATTGTCACTGTACAAAAAAGATAACAGATCTTATGGTGATGAAAGACAATGCAAAAAAAATATTTTTTGTATTTTGTTTTTTACTACTTTCTAATTTTTTATTATTTTATTAATTTATTTATTTTTGGCTCTGTTCTGGGGGAGTTTTTGGATTGCAGAACAGGTGCAACTGTGGCAGGGGAGGACCACTAGGTATTAGTGTGGGGGGGTGATTGAGTGGAAAGGGTTTCACCTGGGACATGCCTTTATGGAATATGAATGTGTTCATGTGGCCATAGCATATTATCTCAGTAGGTGGAAACCCACACAATAAACAACAAAATATTAATTTTCCATCCTGGAGAGTCCTGCTACAATCTAATAGAGTGGTAAGAACCTCTAAAGTACAAAGACAGTGCCTAGTGAAGGAGGACAGACCAATACACCAGGCCCTAGTTATTGATGCTTGTACTTATGAAACTTAGCCTGGTATTATAGATTGCCTAGGAGTTACTTCTTGAAAGTTTCCTTGTTGCTCAAATGTGGCCTCTCTCTAAGCCAAACTTAGCATATAAACTCACTACCTTCCCCCCAGCATGGGACAGGACTCCCAGGGATGAACCTCCCTGGCACTGAGGGATTATTACCAAGTGCCAACTAGCAATGCATTTGGAAAAAGACCTTGACCAAAAGGGGTAAATATTAACTACAAATGAGTTTTTTTGGCTTAAAAGTTTCAAAGTGAGTCAGGAGGATCTCACTGACTGCCACAGTTAACTGTGCCTCAAGAAGGGGGTTTCCTGAGGGCTCTAGAGACATCTAGACACTATAGGCAGGGCACATAACCCCAGGTATTCTGCACCCTGTCAGTGGGCCTTATCTTGAAATATATGATAACCTATCCCCTGAATGTATTGGAGTTAGACTCATTTATAATTTTCCTGCACATGGTTCTTCTAACCCTTTTATTTGAAGCTATAATTAGCAGCATACCCATTAAATATATGTCCCCAAGGCTTAAATCTTCCAGACATTCATATGCCAGTTAAGCCCTGAATCTCAGCAGAATTGCAACCAACACCTACTTTCCAGTTCATCGGACTAACCCAGGACAAATAATAAAAAGATGATGATGGACAATGCCCATACCAAAAAAAAAAAAAAAAACAGAGAGTATATACAACTGCAAGCAAGATAGTTCCATTCATCTGCCCCAAGGGATCTAAGCCTCCTCTCAATCAGAAGCAGAGTGGGCATCAACATCACAAAACCCTCAAGATTGAGGAATGAACAAACACAGGCAGGGAAAGCAACCAAGGAGCACAGCAGACTTGTTATCATTCTAGTAATGGAAGAATTTGTATCATTGATATAAAGGCAGTGGTCACCAGAGGTTCTGAGGAAAGGGAGAGGGAAGAATAAGTGTAACATGGGGCATTTGCGGGACACTGGAATTGCTCTGCATGGCATTGCATTGATGGATACAGGCCATTCTGCATTTTTTCAAAACCTATAAAATTGTATGATGCAAAGTGTAAAACATAATGTAAACTCTAGACCATAGTTAGTAGCAATACTTTAATATGTGTTCGTCAATTGTAACAAGTGTACCACACTAATGAAAGATGTTGTTAATGGGGGAAAGTGTGGGAGGGTGAGAGGGTGGTGTATATGGGAATCCTCTATACTTTTTAGGTAACATTTATGTAATCTAAAGCTTCTTTAAAAATAAATTTTAATTTAAAAAAAATTAAGTATGTGTACACATATTAAACATATTTTAGATGCATATAGCATGGAGTGGAAAGAGGCAGCTTGGATGATGAAAGTCCTGGGGTAGACTCAGAGGACTGGGAGGCCAGTCTTGATTGTGAATTTGTGCCAGTACTCTAAATTTCTTGGAACCTCAGTTTTCTCATTGAGTACTTTTCACGTCCACAGTGAAGCAGCAGATCCTTGGTGGAATACCACATGCAATTTCTGTTCTCAAGACTTCCGGTCTTGTAGACAGGTCAAGCTGGCAGGGTCTGAGTTTGAGTCTTTAGTCCCTGAACCACCAGCAGCTCAAATTTGAGATCATAGCTGCAAATCTAGCTCTCCTTGGCAGTGACAATCATGGCTTCAAACTCTTTCCTAATCAGGCCTGTATCTGAGCCCAACAGAAATTTGCCTTGTAGATGCCAGAAATTTCCTTGTGGGGCATATTTTCCTTCACTCTGTGCCTGTCTACAATTAGTCAAACCTTGGCCCAAGCTACATGCTGGTGTTTGTAAGACACCTCCTTGCTTCTTCCTCTGCCCTCTCTGACTTGTGGGCTCCTCCTACCTTCACTGATTTCTGACAGAGTATTTAATGTTGGGAAAAATTATCATCAAGTGAGAAAGCCATATAAATGGACATCAAGAGCATGCCTGTTAGGCCTAGCACATGAGCACAAAACCTGTATACCACTGACTGAAGCAAAGTCCCTCTGCAAATGACACTTAAAACAACATGAGGTCAGAAGTGTGTCTGTCTCATTCACTGCTCTGTCCTTCAGCAACTAACACAGTGCACATGGTGGACAACTAATAAATATTTGCTGAATGAGTGAATGAGAAATTTTATTTCTGACTAATTAAACATTATCATATGGAGAAACACCCATGAAGCAATAAGGGAGGAATGGGACACTTATCTAGCCAATTAAAATCAACTAAATCAACCTTGGTAATTCATGCAGTGATAGCTGCTAGTGCCAAATTCTCTGCATGTGCAAAAGAAATGCCTAAAACCACTCATTCAATCTCAACTGGTTTAAAATGCATGGAACAGACTGGAAAGGAGTAGTAAAAAATGCCAGTATCATCTGGATTAGGGTGGTAGGATTATATACAAACCTTTCTGATTTTTAATAATTTACATACTGTCCCAATTTTCTATACTAAATATGCAATCTATCTTTCACAATCAGGGGTTCTTAACAACTGGTTACTTTACATACTTATGTAAACTTTTGTAATATAATTTACTTGTTTACATTTTTATGTGAGTATGTGTTATTTCTGCAATATTTATGAAAGTGTCATTAAATGAATTGCCAAGACTCTTCCTATTCTTGAGCAAGGAAGTTGTGCATAGCAAGGACAGTCTTGTCTCCCCTGGAAACATGGACCAGAAATCTTTCACAACTGTCGAAAGGTCAGCACCAAAGTGCTTAGTGATTAAAATGTTCTTCTGAGCTGCCATTGATCATATAATCCAGTTCTCAATGTGATTCAAATATACCACAGCTTGACTCAATTCCATTTTATAGGACATAATTTCACTCCAAGCCAGAAACCCTGGTCCCTGCAGGTAAAGAAACTTTACTGGGCATCTGCTTCTAAGAGTCCATGCCATGAGCAGATACAGTACTAGAATTGGTGGGAGCTGAGGAAATTTTTTTTTTAATATATTGATTTCAAATGGTAGAATAACTTCTCCCTAAAAGAGAACAATAGAAATCAAAGCACTATATATTGTAGAAATTCTCTCTCTTCAAAATACTCAGAAAACTCTCTCAGGCTGAAAGCCTGGCCAGGCTTTGCCAAAGCTATGCTTCCCCATGTCTCTTGGAATGTGAAAGCCGCTCAGAAAGCTCCATCCAAATGCAGAAGCAGGGAACCAGCTGTGGCTCAATTGGTAGGGCTCTGGTTTACCACATGGGAGGCCCCGGGTTCGGTTCCCGGGGCCTCCTCAAGAAGGCAAGCTGCCGCGAGCAGGCAAGACGCTGCCGCGAGCAGGCAGGACACCACAAGCAGCCAGGCCGCCACGCAGTGAGCTGACAAATGCAGAAGCAGCAGTGGTCAACTAAGGCTAAGGAATCCGACACACCACAGCAAGTGGCTTGTGTGATGTTTTACCAGAAAAGGCAATACAGATCCCCCAGCCCTTATGCTCAATTCTGAAATCCAAAAATGCTCTAAAATGGAAAGGCTTTTTTAATAACTCATTTGCCTCCCAAAACTGACCAGAAGTGAAATCAAATGGTAGCAAAATCTGGTCTGAATTGATGTGAAGCTAATTATAGTCTTCATTTATTTTGTGTATTATAAAATATACAGGATATTTTAAAATAACATGCCTATATTACGTACATCTTCAATATCTTGACTCCCTGGGGATGTTATATTAATTATATTAACTTTCTAAAATCGAAAAACTATGCCTTCTAAAACACATCTGGTTCCAGGGGTTTCAAGTAAGGAATGGGACTTACACGTACTATGACCCATGAGGGTTTGAAAGAAATGGGATTCAAGTTCTAATTTTCAGGAGCTGTGTGACTCTTGAACACACCCTACTTACACACACTAGGTCAAAAAGCCTTGTTAAAGACTAATAAAACATCATTGCCTAGAGAAATAAAGTGAGTTACTAGGAATGAAAAGATGCAAGTAGGGGCCAGCTGTAGCTCAATTGGTAGGGCGCCAGTTTACCACATGGGAGACCCCGGGTTCGGTTCCCGGGGCCTCCTTGAGTGGGCAGACCGCCTTGAGAAGGCAAGCTGCCATGGCAGGGCAAAGCCACCATGGGCAGGGTAAGCCACCACGGGCAGGGCAAGCTCCCACGGGGAGGACAAGCCACCCACGAGCAGGACAGGCCGCCCGCGAGCAGGCAAGGCCACCGCGAGGTAAGCTGACTCTGCGGGTCACCACAACGCGGGGGAGACAAGCAGACACAGAAAAGTGCAAAAATCAACACAGCAAGAACAAGCAGAAAGGGGGGGACATATATTTTTTTAAAAAGATGCAAGTAGAACTATGTCCCATATCAAAACCACTAGTAAATAGGAAATATCTTTTCACAGCTTTAGTATTTAGAGGAATTTCTCTGTCCTTGCTCAATGAAATAACACTCTGATAACATCCTGTTATTTTTGGTTTGGAAATAAATAGACCATCTCAAATGAGACCTCCTCAAGCAAATTTTGTCTTAACCTTCCAGATGAATGTGATCTGACATTTTGGGGAAAAATTTTTGAGGAGTCAAGAATAAAGGCCACTTCAGATGATTTTGTGGGGATACAATCTAGCCAAGCTGTGAAAAGTACCCTGAAAAAGTAGGAAAGGCCTGTCTATAGAGAACATCAGCTTCATCTAGTATTTGAAATAATTTATAAAATCACCTTGTTTTTACAAAACTTCTAGAAGATAAGAGAAAATCTTTGTGACCTTCAGTTAAAGCAAAGATTTCTTAGATATTAACATTCAATGCATGATCCATAAAAGAAGACAAATTGGACTTCATCAAAATTAAATCTTCTTGTTCTTCAAAAATCACCATTAAGAAAATGAAAAGACAAGCCATAGATTGAGGGGGAAATATTTGTAAATTGTATATCTGATGGATTTGTATCTAGAAAATATAATTTTTTAAAACTTAACAGTTCAAAAAAAGGACAAGCAACCCTATTAAAAACAAGCAAAAGATATGAATAAGCACTTCACCAGAGAACATACATGAATGCCTAAAAAGCACATGAAAAGTCACCCAAAATCATTAGTCATTAGGAAAATGCAAATTAAAACCACAATGTAATACCACTACACACACACTTGAATTGCTATAATCAAAATTACTGACAAGATCAAGTGTTGGTGAAGATGTAGAGAAACTGGAATTCTCATACATTGCTGGTAAGAACATAAAATGGTACAACTGCTTTTGAAAACAGTTTGACAGTTGTTTGTTTTTAAGTAGAAAGCGCACTTACAAGAACCAGTTATTCCACTCCTAGGTAGTACCCAAGAGAAATAAAAACATATGTCCATAAAAACTTGCATGAAAATGTTCATGGTGGCATTATGAACTATTGAATGATACGGAAAAAAGCCCCACACTGCAAACAATCCAAATGAATGAACAAAATGTGATATATTGATGCAAAGGAATACTACCCAGCAGTAACTGATACAAACCACAACATGGTTGAACTTCAAAAACATTTTGTTAAGTAAAAAAAAAGCCAAATGTTTATATGAAATTTCTAGAAAAGGCAAAATTGTAGAGACAAATCATATCAGCGATTGCCTAGGGCTGGGACAGGTGTGGAGAATGACTGCAAACAGATAGGAGGGAAATTTTTAGGGTGATGGGACTGCTCCAAAACCTGGTTGTGGTGATAATTGCACAACTACATAAATTTACTAAAAATCACCAAAATGTTTTTTAAAAATCACCTTGTTTTGCTCATATTTGATGCTATATCTTTTGGGAAGCACAGATCAAGAATAATATGTTTTAGGAAGTCTGGGTTGAAACCACTAGATGAAAAAAAATTACTGAGTGTTTACAACTGAGAACATAAATGCCATCCTGTGATCATTGCAGCATTGTCTGCCACCAAAAAAATTAGAAATAACTTAATGTTCATCAACAGGGTAATGGTTATAAACAAGATAAAATTCATCCATATTATGAAAGACCTTGCAAAAGTGAAAAAAAAAAAAGAATGTGTGTTAACATGGAAAGATCCCTAAGATATAGTTAAACGAAAAAAAAAGCAAAGTCATAGAACAATAGTGAATAGTATAACTTACATCTAATTTACTCAAGCACACACATTAAACTACATAAAACTTCCCTTTGGGGAAGTAAGTAAGATTGAGGCAAGGGGAGTAAAAGAGAACTTTTATTTTTAATATTCTTCAGTAGTAACTGAATTTTTTTCCCAACAAGAATGTACTACTTTTACACTTTAAAAGCAATGTTCAAATGCTCTTCCTAATCCTCAACTAAATAGCTCTTCTCAGCAAACCCTGCTGCCACGGAAGCCATGTTTTCCTTAAAAGGAAACTAAAGTAAATTACCTTAAATCATGTTAGAAAGAAACATTTAATTAGAAGGAAACATTAACCTATCAACCAGCAGTTTGATCTCCTCTTAGCTTAAAAGTGACAGAGACGACAAAATCCTTTATACCCATGGTTTTCTAGTTTACCAGTAACTTTCTTAGATATTGTTTCATTTGATCCTGTGAGGTGATGCTGTCATTTTGGAGGGGACTCTGAGGCTCCAGAGGTCAAGTCACCTGCCCAAGGCCACCTAGGTCGGCAGGATGGGAGGGCGACCTGTACCTTCAGGCCCTTTTTACACAGCTGCCTGCCTCATCAGGGATGATGATAAACATAATGGTGACCCTGAGGCATACAGGATCCTGGAGCCTCGTGAGTCATCAAAGAAAGATTTAATTATATTTAGTTTTGCAGTTTGGGTTTTACCCATACTTTATTGTGTTATAATCTCTGAAAAAGTGTTTAGCCACGTATAGCACACACCACAACACCCTTATTAAGAATATTTGATTAACCTGACGCCTCTGGCCAGGCTGAAACATGGAGAATTTACTCTAAGTTGATCCACTTCAGGATTTAAGCCTTTACCTTTCTCTTAAAGAGGATGGCCTGTCTTCCCTGGACCTGGATCTCAGAAAGCCCTCAATCCTCCTGTTTTCCCAAAGACCAGGTTGGCCCCTGCCTTCCTGCAGCCTGGGGGCAGAAGACTGAAGAGGAAGTTGCCTGAGCCACCTTAGCCGAGGCCTGAGGGTGTGAAGTGCGGTCTGGCCTCCTGACTGGTCTCCACCAACAGCTGGGACTCCCATGACAATTTCCTGGTCACCACACCCTCACCTGGCTGGCCATTCCCACACTCTGTAAATGGGAACCTCACAACGAAAGGGAAGTGGGTGAGTAAATGAAAGCAAGTCTGAGCTCAGGATCAAAGTCAGTGGCAACACTGCTTTGAGGAAGAGCAAATGTGCGTCTTTAAACTTGAAGGTTTCGGGCCCGGCTAGCGGGCAGACCGCCTTGAGAATGGAAGCCGCCATGGGCGGGCCGGAGCCGCCGTGGGCAGGGCAAAAAGCTGCCACGGACAGGCAAAAGCCGCCACGGGCAGGGCAGGTCGCCTGCAAATCGAGCACAGCCAGCCACCCGCGAACTGAAAAAGCCGGCCGTGACGGAAGCAGAGGCCGCCCACAGGCGGGGAGAGCCGCGCCTGCGCAGTGACCAAGTCTCGGCGCGTCCCCACAATGGGGG
>PVKH010034469.1:0-11879 GCA_004027955.1 Chaetophractus vellerosus
CCCAGTGAGCTCTTTATCCACTGAGCTATCTAGCCGGGCCCTATTTTTTATTTATTACATATCCCCACCCCCCTTTCCCCCTTTCTGCTTGCTCTTGCTGTGTGTCCATTCTTCTGTGTTTTTCTATGTCTGCTTCTTGTCTCCCCCCGTCTTTGCGGGGACACACCGAGTCGGCCCTCCGTGGCGGCAGCTCGTTCCGTTTGAGGGTTCTATTTCCTCTTGAGTCAGTGTAGTTAGTTTGTGTGTTTCTTAGAATTTCATCTAAGTGATCTAATTTGTTGACATAAAAAATTTCATAGAATTATCTTATAATCCTTCTTATTTCTGTGAGGGCAATAGTAATGTCCTCCTTTTCAATTCTGATTTTAGTTATTTGTGTTCTCTCTTTTTTCTTTGTCAATCTAGCTAATGGTTTGTCAATTTTTAAAATATTTTCAAAGAACCAACTTTTGGTTTCATTGATTCTCTCCAATGTTTTTTTAATTCTCTGTGCCAATTATCTATGTTCTAATCTTTTAAATTGCCTTCCTTCTGCTCACTTTGTGTTAGTTTGGTCTTCATATTTTAGATCCTCCTATATCCTGTTGTGAGGTTAATTCTTAGATTTCAGATATTTTTTTTCCAATGCAGTCATTATGATCTATAAATTTCTCTCAGCCCTGTTTTAGCTGCTTCACAAAAAGTTTGTTGTTATGTTATCTTTTGTTTTCATTTGTCTCAAGATATTTTCTAATTTCCCTTGTGATTTCTACACTGGTTGTCAAATAGTATATTATTCAATTTCCACCTATTTGTGAATTTTCCAGTTCTCCTTCTGTTATTGATTTCTAGCATTATCCATTACTTTTGGAGAAGATACATTGTATGATTTCAATATTTTAAAATTTATTGAGACTTGTTTTGTGACCTGGTCTAACATGGATGTTTTACTTTTCTAGGCTGCTGAAAACAAATATCATAAAATGGTTTGGCTTAAACAATAAGGATTTATTAGGTTACGGTTTGAGACTGAGAAAATGTCCAAATAAAGGCATGATCAATACCATGCTTTCTTCCCAAAGACCCACTTCTCTGCCACATGGCAAGGCATAGGGTGGTATCTGCTTGTCTCTCACTTCTTTTCCAGGTTTTTTTTTTTTTTTTTTTTCCAATTTCAGCTTCTTGTTTCTGTTGCTTTTTCTCTGCCTGAATTTCATTTTCTTATAATGGGCTCAAGTTAAAGGCTTAATACCCACCTTGGGCCACACCTTAAATGAAGTAACCTCATCAAGAGGTCCTACTTACTATAGGTTTATACCCACAGGAATAGATTAGGTTTAAGAACATGGTTTTCTGGGGGTACATACTGTTCCAAACCACCACACTAGGGAATGACCCATGTGCTCTAGAGAAGAATGCATATTATACAGCTTTTGGTGAAATAGTCTATGTATGTCTGTTAGGCCTAGTTCATTTACAGTATTATTCAAGTTTTCCATTTTTTATTGGTTTTCTGTCTAGAAGTTCTATCCATTATTGAAAGTGGTATATGGACATTTCCTGCTATGAATGTCAAACTATCTATTTCTCCCTTCAAACCTGTCATTATTTGCTTCATATATTTTCAGGCTCTGCCATTAGGTGCATATATATATTTACAATTGTTATGTTGTCTTTTGAATCGACTCCTTTATCAATGTATATTGACCTTTGTCCCACATAACAGTTTGATTAGTATAGCCATCCCAACTCTATTTTGGTTTCTATTTGTATGGTCATTTTTTCCCATTCTTTTGCTTTCAAACTATTTGTGTTTGAATTTAAGGTGAGATTCTCCTAATCAACATATAGTTGGGTCATGTGTTTTCATCCTTTCTTCCAATCTCTGCCTTTGACTGCAGAGTCTAACCCATATATATTTAAAGCAACTACTGACAATGCAGGGCTTTCTTCTGCCATTTTGCTATTTGGTCTTTATCAGTCTTATACAATTTTTTTGTCCCTCCTCACTTTTTAATGTATATATATTCAGATAATTTCTTTGTGGTTATAATGGAAGTTAAAGGTAATATCCTAATTCCCCCTGGGGTGCCAACTGCTCAGGTCAAGGTCAGTGGATGGCAGCTCTGCATGCTCCTCTTCACGCTGGAGATGAGGAACAACTGTGCTGCTGAAGTGTTGAGCATTTATACACCCCAGGGGGAGGGGGCCTTACCATTGAGCAAAAAGCATGCATCAAGCAATCTTTGCACAGAATGTCTTCCCTGGCAAACAGCTAGGGCTGTTTGTTCCCAGTTTTGGGTTGAAGGTAAGGTTAGGCCCTTTTATTTCTGGGTAGTTTGTTATCTCATGGTTTAGATCTAACATCTCCCCTGGACTGCTTGCTGTTTCTTGCAAAATGGAAATAGACCAAACACCTGCATGCAAACAATCAAGAGGGGAATAGGAGGTGTAGGCAAGGACTGGGAATTGGCCACTGAATGTGTCTGTGACTTTCCCAGCAGTCTGCCTCTTGGCTTCTCAACCAGATCTAGCCTATTCCTCTACATTATCTTCTACATTAAAAGCCCATCTCTCACCTCTGATATGAAGGTATAGATGGGTTGGGGCTATTGGCCCAAGGCTCTCAACTATTTTTACAGTAAAGGTTTGGTAACATCAGTGGCTGCAGCATGTTGGGAATGCTTTGATGATTCCTATGTATACCATTACTCCAAGCAGGGTGACCAGGCTGGTCTGGAATAATGATTGTGTCTATCCTCCTATAACCCCCGGGAGCCAGCTGATGAGGTCCCACATCGAATCCATTTGTACATTTTGAAGGCCAGAGGGCTTTCCATTAGGTATTAGTCACCTCCTGTTCCACCTCCTCTGAGGTACTACCCCATGTATAGCAGGAGGTGTTAGCAATAGCACATAAGCCTCCTTCTTGGGCTAGGAGAAAACTTAAGGCAGTGCTACTATCAAGCACCACTTTGGCTAAAGAGTCTAATGATATTTGCTGAGCCTAAAAGGGTCATGCTGTGAAGTCAGCAATGTGAGCCAGGTTGGCTGACATATTGTGCTTCAAGTGTTCATTGATGCTCACTCCCAGCCAGGGCAAAAATGAACATGATGAAAAAGGCAAATCCAGAGTCATGGTTTGCTTGAGATAATAAATTGAAGGAAGCAGTCCAATGAAACATCTCAGATTGGTTATGGATTTTCAAGGGGCTGTCATAAACCTGAAGGTGCATTGTCCCATCACTATCCAAAGACCTAGGCAGGAGTGGCCCAACCAGTAGTTTAATTTCCTCCACAAAGCAAGATAAACCTTGGAGGAGCACAGCCCACCATAGTCACTGGTCATGTTGGGATGCTAGCAGAAAGATAACAGTCATTTTCCGGTTTATTATATCAGGAGTTGTTGCATCTCAACAGTTTGCCCAGTGGTGTGGGAAAAAGAGTGCCCAGCCAAGTGCATACTGTTATCTTTGTTACAGGGCATAGGTAAATAAATTTTTGATGTTAGTACAACTGTGAAGCAGGTAAAATCAGCTTCTTGAGTGGAAATCTGGACTTGGTAAATAGGGAAGGAGGAGCAAGGGGTTGGATAGCAGATCTAGCAGTCGGTTGGGTCTGAGTTCCAGGGCTAAGAGTACTATTCGCAGTTTGGTCTAATGGGCACTTTTCCAGTGCCTGAGATGGTATATAGTCTGCCTGACCTATCTTGCAGGTTTCACAATTTACTGGATTAATAGGTGGGCATACCACTCTGGCTACTTGGCTAGTTATCATGGTGGTCACTCTTTTAATACTGGAGTCGTTGTCCCAAGCAGAGAGAATACAATAAATTCACTCAATCATGTCTCCCAAAGGAAGCCCAGGGGTGAGAAGGAAAACTAGTTTGTGGCTGCATTCAGGGGTCCCCCTTCTAATAAAATCATCATGTTCCGCTACAAGATTGGAATATGGTGAGGAGCTAAATCCTTCCAGAGGGGTGGAATATCCACATGCCAACACCCAGTTGTTGCAGTGTGACCACAGCTTCCTCCTCATTATTCCAAGACTTCGTTGGAATTTGGGGGAGGTCACCCAGGGTGAGAAATGCTCCTCTGACTGAAGGATCCAGTCAATCAGAGGTTAGGGCTATAGAGCAGGAGCAGCTACACCTTCAGCCATTCTTTCTCCACCTCCTGCCTCCTCCTCCCTCCCTTAACTCCTATGTCATTTCAGTATGAGAAATTGTCTACTACAGGGAAATTGTTATGGGTAAGAAAGATATAATAAGGTGTTATGGATCAAATAGGGTTCCTCAAAAAGAAACATTTAAGTTCTAACCCTGGTCACATGAAAATGAAACTTGTTTGTTACATAGGGATTTTGAAGATGTTATTAAAGATGGTGCTACACTGGATTAGGGTAGCCCTAATCCAAAATGACTGGTGTCCTTACGAGGAGAGGAAATTTGGACGTAGATAGTAACAGAGAGATATGACTGTGAGACAGAAGCAGAGATTGAGCTATGCAGGGATGCCATGCATTGCCAGCTACCCACAGAAGCCAAATGAGAGGTATGGATCAGATTCTCCCCTTTAAGAAAAAGCATGGCCCTGGTGTCACTTTGATCTCAGACTTCTAGCCTCAGAACCATGACATAATACATTTCTGTTATTTAAGCCAACCTGTATCTAGTAATTTGATACAGAGGCCCTGGCAAACTAAGGCATAGAGTTTCTTGATTGCTTGTATTTCTTATAATGCCATTGCTTCTTTTTGTGTTTGAAGCAAATTCTGGTTCATTTTGAAAGTGTGGCCTCTTGGGGCTATCAGCTTCTCCACTTACCAGTTATAGATATATTGATACATAGCATGAGCACAGAATTCTGGTGGACCAATGCTGCCTGGTAGTTCGGTGATACTTAAAGCCAGAACAGGTAAATGTGTTATGGGAGTCTTATAGCTTGTACTTGATTTGAACTCATGCACTCTGAGTTCACCTGACTTCTGTACTCATGGGGCATCATCACTACCATATCTGAATGTCATACAAAAATGACATATTGCATATTAACATATTACACACAGTATTCATCAATTCAATTGGCATGATCAGAAGCTGAAGGGGTCAGAAGACAATGAGATATTTTTAAAGTATGAGAAGTTAAAAATCTGGCAACCAAGACATCTATATTTAGCTATAAATTTCTTTAATGATGAAGGCTAAATGAACACTATCACTTGCAGAACTGTACTACAAAAATTGCTAGGAAGTTTTTTGGGCTAAAAGAAAAAATATATGGAAACTAGGATCACATTGGAAATGGTAAATATAAAACACCATTCTACTCTTGATTTAAAAAATACTTAAGATTATTTAAAGCAAAAATTACAACCCTGTCTTATCTAGTTTTTAATATATGCTAATGTAAAACATATATAATACATATTAAGCTTTCTCTTGCTTTCTCTATGTGTGCATGTTTTGTGTGTGTATATATATGTATATATATAAAATAAAATAATAAAGAAACTGGGGAAATTGTTGCTAAGTGAATCTGGGTGGTGAGTATTTGGTTCTTTTCAGTATTGTCATTCTTTCATTTTTTCTGTAAGTTTGGAATTATTTAAAAATATAGAGGTAAATAAGTCATTTCATTTCTTATGATTTATATGTACAAGCAGATTGTCTATTTTTCTCTTGATCATATAATATCTTATTTTGAGTTCAAGGGGGCCCTTTATACATTATTAACACACACCTTTTGCAATATTATTTGCAAAATAAAGAGATTTTCATGTGCCCTCTCACTTTATTTTTTGCCATCATTAAATTTTGTTTATAGCAGTCCAAATTTTTGATCTAATCCTTTATATTTTAAAACAACTTCATTTTATTATAATTTGTTTTTATAGTTTTATTTACATATACTTTTGATCCACCAGAAATTTATATTAGTGGAAGATGTGGGGCAAGAACCTAATTTTGTTTTTTGTTCGAGGTGGTTGTCTATGTGTTTACACTTCATCTTATAATTTATGATTGGTTCACAGATTTGAAATGCTACCTTTATCATAAATACATTTATAATTTGTATTTTGCTTTCTTTATGGGCTTTTTTTCCTGTTCCAATCATCTTTCTGTCTAGTCATGTTCCAATCCTACGGCATTTTCATTAATTTAACTTTTGATCAGGTAAGCCTGGTTTCCTATCACTGTTCTTCATTATTTTCTTTTCAGACCTACTAGATTATTTTTGCTTTAGTTTTCCATATAAAGTTTAGAACCAGCTTTTCTAATTAAAAAAGGTTTTGTATTTAACAAGGATTATATTAATTTTGGAATAATAGAATCCTGGGGTTTTTATTAAACCCATGGATGCACAGAGAAGGACTACATTTCCCAGAAAAAAATTGGGCCAAATCAGCACATTCTATCTATCCTTTTTGCCACTCAACATCTAATAGTGCTTAGATTGGAAAAATACTTGTCCTTACACAGGGGAACTGTATAAAACAAATTGCAGAGATTTTAAATTCAGGTCCATGAGTTTAGACAATTGTACACCCTTTGGTAACCACCATTGCAAGACAAGGTAAAGAACATTTCCACTCCCTCAGAAGCTCCTTTTCCAGTCAATTACTCTTCTCTCCTCAACTGCTATCTTATTTTTTTCACTATAGATTTGTTTTTTCCTGTATTTGGGTTTCCTATGAATGGAATCATAAAGTATGCACTCTTATGTATCTGACTTCTTTTGCTTAACATAATGTTTTTGAGCTCTATATTTTTGTGGGTAATAGAAGTTCATTCTTCGACATTACTGGGCAATATTCACTTGTACAGATAAGTCACATTTCCTTTAATTCATTCTATTGTTAGACATTTGGGTTGAATCTGATTTGTTGCTCTTCTCAAAAAGACTTTTCTAAACATTCATGTAAAAATTTTTTTGACATATGTTTTCATTTCTCTTGGGTAAATACCTAAGATTGAGATTTTCTGGATTACAAGGTAGATGAGGTTTAACTTTTAAAATAAATCGATACATAGTTATCCAAGGTAGTTTTATGATTTTATACTCACCTCAGAATTTTTCTCCATACCCTTGTCAATATTTGTTGTTGGTGGTCTTTATTATTTTAGCCATTCTAGTGGGTTTGAAGTAGTATCAAAATTTGGTTTTTGTTTGAATTTTCCTGATAATTAATGAGAGCCTTTTAATGTGTGCTTATTGCTGATTTATATATATATATTTGCAAAATGTCTGGTCAAATCTTTGGTCCATTTTTAATGAGACTTACAAATAATCAGTCTAAGCGTTCATTCTATATTATGAATGCAAATCCTTTGTCAGATTTTTGGGCTGCATATATTTTCCATAGCATATGGCTTACCCACTCACGTTCCAAATGGAGCCTTTCGATGAACATAAAATCTCAATTTTGATAAAGCGTAACATAATGTATGATGTTTTCTTTTATGATTTATGCTTTTTTAATCCTGTCCAAGAAATCTTTGGCTGCTTCAATATGTTGAAAATAATTTTTTTTTGCTTGTTTGGGGTTTCATGTTTAGGTCTGTGATTCATCTTTGTGGGTATGGAGGGATATTTTGACTGAGGTTGATTTTTTCAAAATTCTGATTTCTAGCTTATCCAATAATATTTGTTCAAAAGACTTCCATTTCTCCATTGAAATAACGTGGCAGTGTTGTGAAAAATTGACCATATATGTGCTGGTCTCTTTTTGTACTCCCTATTCTGTTCCATTAATATATTAATACATTCTTAAGTTTGATATCTAAGTTAATTGCACTTTAGTCAGAGGATGTGTTCTGTATGATATGAAATTTTGGGAATTTTAACAACTTGTTTTATAGTTCACTACATAATCATTTTTGTATTGGTTCCACATTTGCTCAAGTAATATCTAAGCACAATTTATACTCAATGATTTTGGGCAAGAACACACATACATGTGCAAGGATATATATGTCATGTGAATGCATTCAGAATTACATATATGTGTACATATATACATGTATAGATATATGCTTAATTAAGCTTCATAATTTGTTGGGGAAATTTGTTGTATTAAACTGTGTTATGATATATTAAAATGAAAGAATTTGCATTGAAATCTCCCACTATGATAGATTAGACTGTCATATAATTTTATTAATTTTTATTTTATATATTTGAAGTTATTCTGTTAGGTTGTAAAGTTTAAAATTGTAGTATTATCCTAGTTGACTTGAATTTATATCACCAAACAGTGACACTTTATTTCTAATATTGACTTTTATTTTCTAGTTTTTCTGACATTAACATAGCCACTGCAGCTTTCTTTTATTAATTATTTGGAAAGTTTGGTATTTTGGCTCCATTTACCATCAAAAATTCTATGCAGTGGTGCTTCCAATAATTTTTTTCAGATTATTCTCTTGTATTTTCAATATAAGCAATGACATCATTGGCAAAAGGTAATTTTAGTTCTTCCTATCTATTTTTTATCTTTAATTTCTATCCTTTAATTTTATAGCTGGTCTCTCAAGGATAATGCTAAATATTATTAAAAATTTGGATATCTTTGTATCTTTCCAGGCTTAAATCGATAAGTTACAAGTACCTCTTCAGGGGGTGTGATGCTTACTTTTGGTTTGAGAGAAATGTTTCTCTAATTTCTAATCTTGCATATTTGTTGAATTTTTCAAATGACTTTTCTGCCTCTATGAAGTTGGTCATAATATTATTTTCCATTGACTCTATTAATGTAAAGGAATACATGAACAGGTTTTTTAACATTAAAATATACTTTATTGCTAAATTAAACTCAAAATCTACTTTATTGGGCTGCATTTTTACTTTTCATTGTTGATGGATTTTATTTTCTAACATTTAATTTGGGATTTTAAATTTTGACCTTTATAAGTGATATTCTATAATTTTGTTCTTTGGTGTATTCTTTGAATTCTAAATCAATGTTATACTTGCCTCTTAAATCTAATTAGAAGTTTCTTTATTTTTTATTTCCTCAAACAATTTAAATGCTATTAAAATTACCTGTCTTTAAGTGTTAGGTAGAATGCCTGTGTGAAAGAATCTGGGGCTTATATCCTCTGCCCTGCCCTTCTTTCCTTCTTTCCTTTCCTCATTCCTTCCTTCTTCTCTCTCTTTCCTTCTTCCCTCCCTCCCATATATCCTCCCTCCCTCCCTTCCTTCCGTCCTTCTTTCCTATTTTCCTTCCTTCCTTCTTTGGTGTTGGGAAACTTCTTTATAACAATTTTCCTTTTCTTTCATGTTAAATATACTATTTTGACTTTCTCTCTCTTTTGGTGTAAATTTCAGTTAAATGTTATCTTCCTAGAAAATTATCCATTTCACACAAGGCTTCAAATTTAATTGTTCAAATTTAATTGTTTAATTGTTTTCTAAATATGCAGTTGTTTCACCCTTATCTTTTTATTTTATATATTTGAGATTTCTTTATTTTTTCTTAGTTTAGTAAATGGCTTGTCTCATTGTTTTTAAAAATTGACCATGTTCTTAATTAGCTTTATCATTTTTCCCTAATGAACCAATTTCCATTTTTATCTTTTTTTATATTTTTTTCCTTTCTTAGTTTCATATCATTTCTAATTTCCTAACTTCTTGGATTGGATAATTAATTAATATTTTTAACCAAAGGAAGTATTTAAGACTCTAATGCTTTTTCTCTGATCCCCATTTTAGATGTAACCCATAGGTTCTTCAGTTACTTTCTAGAAATACTTATTATTGTTATATTCTAGAAATTCTGCAATTTTAATTTTGAGTCTTCTTTGACTCAAAAGTTATTTAAGGGGGATTTTGTTTGGTTAATTTTAAATTTAAAGATAATAAGGCTTTTCAATGTTTTTGGTTTTGAGTTTCTTGTTGATTTTTAGTGTTATTGCATAGTGATCTGATATCGGGCTCTTTACTATTTAAACTTTGTGGAAAATAGTCTTTGGATTTTAATTTATGTAATTTTTATAATAAAGCAGAAAATGACAACAGAACTTATTGATAAGAGATATATTTTAAAGAGCGACTCCCACTGTCATTATAATTTGAGAAGAATCTTTGACTTTTATAAGCTTGTGTGCTTAAAATTCGTATTTGTGTTGATAACTTGGTCAGCAAGGACATATATAATCATTTAAAAATCCAATATATCTTTTATAATATAATACTTGCTAAGTCAGAAAAGAAAATGAAGATATTTATTAAGAAATTTGAAATTTAAAAAAGGTTTTCTCACTTTAAAGGCGCTTAAGATTTATTGTTATTTTTATCATTTGACATTTATGTAAAAAATTTTCGTGTTATAAAAATTTCAGTGTAATCAATTGCTTAATTTCTACCTTCCCATGAGGGAAGGTACCATGTTAATTTAGTTCTCCTATGTTATCCATTAGCATAGTCTGGCATAAAACAAGGGCTAATACATGTATGTTAAATGCAGAATGAAGCCTGTTCTTTCTTACACTTCTAGATGTGAAAGGAATTTGCAGTTAATTCTCCTCACCTCTTGTTTTTTGTCTCTTATTTTCTTTATTTTTTTCTTAGAATACCATTTCCCAGATTCATATCATCTCAAAAATTTCATTTCATACCTTTCTCTTCAGTACATTCCTAAAACTTCAAGAACAACTGCTCACTCTATATTTTTATTTGAAATTTTTATTGAAGTATAATTCATGCATGAACATACATAAACAAAAAGTGTATAGTAAAAGCTGTAAACTTATGAAACAAAACAAACTCATAACATTATTCAGGGCTCCCATACATCACCCCACCACCAACACCTTGGATTTTTACACTCAGTGACGTTCCCCAGACATCAGGGGCTGATCAAAGTGATTTGTGTATGCAGGTAAAGAGTTCTCACTTATATGGCTTCCTCCTGACTCTCAGACTCTGGGTGCTCCTCCAGGGTTCTGGTTCTCACCACATAGGTTTCCAAGTGTTACATCTCTCAAGACTTAGGATATCTCTTCGTATTAGCAATCTCTATTTATTCAGAAATAAAAAAAAAATGAAGGCATTTTTCAGGCAAGGGAATAAACACATATTTGACTAATTAAAGCCACAAGAAAAACAATGTAATATCAATGAAGTAGTGTTTAACAGCAGCAGAGCACAGTAACTAAATATGAGGGCTGAACTTTAGATAAAGTAAAAAGATCTTATGTAGAAGATCCAAATTGCAAGGAGATGAGAAAAGTGAATACATGGAGAAATTATAAATGGATGTTTATGAATAAAATAGTAATATGATTATTTTCATAGAAAATAAAATACATGATAACAACAACATATGAATAGTCAGGAAGTAAAAGCTGTTAAATTTTCTAAATTTATTTAGTTCCTGGGAATAAAGCAAAAATAATGATTAAAATTTAGACCATAAGAAACTAATTAAGCATACTACAATTTTGAGAAAGACCATTGAAAGAATGGAAATAGAGTTTATGTTTCCCAATTATAGAAGAATGCATTGAATTAAAATTTAATCAATTGAAAAAAGTTAAGAGAGGAAAGAAAAAGAAGCACAAAACAGGTAAGAAAAATAGAAACTACAAAAGGTAGAGAGTTAAACTCAAAGTATCATTAATTACATTAAGTATAAATGTACAGTGCTTGTTAAATGATAAAGCTTGTCAGGTTGGAATAAATGCTACTGTTTACTATTTATTTACAAAGGGAAAAATTCAAGCACAAGGATGTAGAAAGGTTGAAAGAAAATTGATATAAAAAAGATTTTACATGTAAAATATAAGCAAAAGCAATCTAAATTGGTTATTTTAACCAGAGAAAACAGGTTTTAAGTAACATAAACAGAAATCATGAAGTCATTTTATAATAAACTCTTTGGATTACCTGCAAGATATT
>PVKH010034470.1:0-11863 GCA_004027955.1 Chaetophractus vellerosus
ACAACCTTGGAAGCATAGACTAAGTGGAAGAAGCCAGTCACAGGGACCATGTATGAAATGTCCAGAATAGGCAAATCCATGTAGATAGAAAATAGACGAGTGGTTGCCAGCAACTGGTGTGAGGGGCAGTGGGGAATGACTGCCACCGGGTGTGGATTTATGTTGAGGGTGATGAAAATGTTCTAAAATTAGGTGATGGTTGCGCAACGCAGTCAATATTCTATAACCACTGAATTGCACATTTTTAAAGAGTGAATTTTGTGGTATGTGAATTAACATCAAAATAAAACTGGGTTTTGTTTCTTTTTTTAAAAAAAAGCACAAAAATGAATAAATAAATGAATGAATAAGTAAATAAATAAATAAAATTTTTAAAGCACATATGCACAGTTGGAGGAATCAAAGCCCAAGTGAACTCAGTCTGCAGCCCCTTCCTCTCCCGGAGGCCTGGGAGTTCAGGTTGAAAGCAGGCTCAAAGCCCCACGCCCTGCTTCCAAGGTTGGTCTCCCAACACTAGTGTGGGACTGGAGGGCTTGGTCACCTCGTTAGCATATGAACTACCACGGGTGGTCCTGGGCCCACCAGAAGTTACAAAAGACCTCCCGTCACAGGAAATTCCAAGGAAAACAGAGGCTACCTCCCGAGAGCCAGGACAAAGTCCATCCCTCCCTTTGGAGGCCAAATTCCTTTCCATGCCACTGGCATATTAGACCTCCCTGCTCATAAAGGCGCTTGGGTCCTGCTCTCCACCAGGGCGTCTCACTCCCTGCACTGCCCAGCCCTCCACCATCTTACTTCCTCCCTCTCAACTGCCTTTCCTCAATTCTAGCTTCTCTTCCCCAGCTCTCCTCATCGCTCCCCTGTTTTCTTAGGCCAACTAGCATACTCGTCTCTTTTTCTTGCGTGGGCTCTGGGTGACATCCACACCATCATTTTCATTTTAAACCCCAATGTCACTCAAACCTTGTCTTGGGACAATAACATTTCCCGCTATTTTTGTCCTGTATCCAGTGAAGGTCTTTATACAACCTCCTTCTTAAGATGAGACCTTGTTAAAGTAATTACAAGAATTAAGATAGTTTTAGCCTAGAGTATCAAATGAATCAAAATGCGTTACCACCCATGCACATTTTCTAAGCAAGGTACAGCAAAAATGTGCGGGTTGATATATATTCATTCCTAACGTTCTGGTAAATGTACAATTAAAAAGTGAACAAATTCAGGGCACCATGACGTGCAAACCACTCGATATTGTCTCTCCAGTTCATCTACTCCTGCAGACAGGTCTGCAAATGGCATTTCCAGGCAGCAGGGATAGCAACGCTTAATTATTCCAACCGTGTGGTTCTTGCAGTGGTTTGGAGCTGTATGGACTCCAGAAAAACAGGTTCTCAAATCTAATCCATTCCTGTGGGTGTGAACCCATTGTAACTAGGCCCTTTGGATGAGGTTACTTCAGTTAAGGTGTGGCCCACCTCAGTCAGGATGGGTCATACTCAAGCTCTCCCTGGAGTCCTTTATAAAAATGAAATTCAGACAGAGAGGGGGGAAGCCACAGAAGCAAGAAGGTGAAATCAGTGAAACCCAGAAGAGAAGAGCGACCAGCAGACACCACCATGTGCCTTGCCATCTGACAGAGGAGCCCAGAAAGCATCACCTTGATGGTGCCTTGATTTGGACGTTTTCCCAGACTCAGAACTGTGAGCAAATAAATTCCCATTGTTGAATCCATCCCACTTCATGGTATTAGCTTTGAGCATCCCGGGAAACTAAAACAGCTCTCCTGAAATTTTGTTTATTTGTATAACATTAATATGTGAGATTAATTATAAATATGTTTAACATGTTAGATGAATTATTTATGGAGCTTTATATTCGTCAGTCAGGCAGCATCCGGACCACACACGGCAAGGAGCTCCCAGGGGAGTGAAAAGAGGAAGCTTATAGAGGGCAATTCTAGAAGCAGGTGGAGATGTTCTGACTGGCGGACATTGGGTTACCATTTTACACGGCTTAGGGTAGTATGCACTGATCAGCGTAGCATGCTTGCACAGTCTGATAAGCTATTTCTGCTGGACCAAAACTAGTTTATCACCAGGTTCTGCTAATCTGCAGCTCTGTGAGGTGCATTCCATTGTTCCATTTTCTGCGAAAGCCCCTGTAGGTCAATTGTTTTTGTCTTCTGGAAAACCCTTCCTTGGAAAGGGATTCCTCTCGACAATGCCCAGTGCAGGCGGCCGTTCTATTTTACTTAACATGGTAAAGAAGAGAATCACTGAAAATCTTGTTTATCGGAAGATCTCACAATTCCAGGGAAGTTAAGTCAATCTATGATAACTAGATCAAATATTCTAATAATCAGTAGATTTTTGCTTATTCTAGGGGAAAATAAACAGGACAAAATATGGAGAAAAGGTTGGAAAGTATGTGTGATGATTGACTCCTGAGTGCCGGCTTACCGTGACCACGTAAACTGGTAGTTCTACCGTAGCAATTTTCATCTTTAGCATTGATAGTACCTTCTTGGCCTTGGCTACAAAAATATTATAATATAACTGTGGACTATAGTCTATAAATTACATTAGTTGTATTATTCCCACGTATCACCATATTCTTAACACCTTGTAGTAGAACGTTCCTGTATTTATATTATTAACCACAATCCTCATCTGCCACCAAAATCACTGGTATACAGTCCCTAGATTATCCTCTAGCTGTCTTCCAATTAACTTCCCTAGACAGCTCCTTTCAGCCACAATCACATTTATATATTAGCAACGTTTGTGATATTCATTATAACGTGCTGCCACCAGCTCCATCATCACCACATATTTGCAATTGACCCTGTTAAACATTCTACATACACCCAGCATCAGCTCCCCCTTCTTAACCCACACTCCGTCTCCTACTAATCTATACGCTATAGTCAATGTACTTAGTTCACGTCAGTGAGACCATAAAACATTTGTCCTGTTGTGTCTGGCTTACTTCACTCAACATAATGCCCTTGAACTTGATCCATGCTGCCATGGGCTTCCCCAGCTCATTTCTTCTTCAGCTGAATAGTATTCCGCTACGTATACACCACATTTATTTTATCTGGTCATCGGTTGACAGGCACTTAGGTTATTTCCCTCCTTTAGCAATTGTGAATTGTCAGCGCTGTGAACGTTGGTGTGCAAATACCAGTTCACATCCTAGCTTTCAGTTCTTCTGAATGTATTCCAAGTAGTGGGACTGCCGATCATATAGGTCTATATTTAGCTTCCTAGGGAACAGTCAAACCATCCTCCACCGCGGCCGCACCATTTTACACGCCCACCTGGGAGTCCCCTTGCACATCATGGTGCCCTCTCCTTTCTCTTCCGGGTTCTCACTGACTTCCTGCTGCCCCAGGGGCCTTCTCTGGCCCTGGCTTCTGGTTTCTTCTCTAAGCGTTTCCGTAATCCAGATTATAGCCCACTCTGCCTCAGTTGGCCACACCTTAACTAAAAATAACATCTCCAGGCGCTCCTTTTGACAAAGGTTCGCTCCAGAGGAGTGCGGGTTAAGGCTAAGAACATGGCTAACGTGGGCTGCATAATTCAATCTACCACAGGTAACAAAAGTTAAGAGAAATTAAAGTTGTTTTTCTAAACATCTTAGAAGACCATTTATGCAAAGGCTACCTACCTGAGGAGGTTTTGAATGCCAATGAATCTGATTTGTTTTAGAAATTACCGAGTTTAATATTATATTTAGTCCCACTTTAATTTTTTTCCTAATTCCAATTTTCTGTGAGACGCAAGGAGAATAGCACTTGATTATGTGGCTCAAGAGTCTCTCTTCACCATATATAAACTGACAGGCACAGTGCTAATAAATAAATCTTTGTTCAATGAATGAGTGAGTGAATGAATTAATGGAAACAAAATGAAATGAACCATTCTTTCTTCACTGTTGCAGTTATATTCCTGTGATCCAAGCCTCCTCTTTGCATTTTCAGTAACATCTTTCTGTTTAAGAATCTCACTCCCAAATTAAGTATCAAAATTTTAATGTATCTACTATGAGGCAAATATACTTTTAAAATTTTAAATACAATTTTTATGAGAGTTCTTATTATGAACATAATTCATCCTCATTACAGAAAAATTAGAATCTATAAACAAGCAAAAGAGAGAGGAAAGGGGAAAAAAATAAAACCTTCACTACGGAGACAGCTCCATGGTTGATCGCAGCTATGTCTTTGGTTTTCAGCTGGGGCGGTTGGCAATGTCTGAAATATTTTGGGTTGTCATAATGGGAGGGAACGGTGCTCTGGGCATCTTGTGGGCAGAGGCAGGGATGCTTCTAAGTACTCTGCTGTGCCCGGGACAACAATAACAGTGAATTATCTGGTCCCAAAGGTATCAAGGCCGACACACTCACATACACACATAATTTTTTACTAAACGGGATCATAGCATGCAGACCACTGTCACCTGCTTTTTTACTTGATAGTCATGACTATATTTTCAATTAAAATGTACTTCCACAAAATCTGTAACAGCATTTTTATAAATCAGTTCTCCTTGAGTCTTTTGGGGATCTCGTAAAAGCCTCACTGTGGAAGTACCAAATAGTATTATTGGTTTTTGGATCTGCATTCTTCCCTGCTTAAACAATACTTCAGAATGTGAATACAACTAAAAGATATACACTTTAAAGTTAATTTCGTTTCCTCTGACCATAAAAGTTTAACGGACGCTTTAATGTTTATTTTTTTACCGTGCCTTGAAAGTGGTTTTTGTTTTTATTTTTTACCTTCTTGATGCTGCCAATTCATCTGGTAACTTGCTGCAAAATGGTAGCACTGCCACAAGCTTACAGCTTTTTGCTTATAGCTCTTTAAATTCTGGAATCTTTTAGTCTGTGGCTTTTCCACTTTAAAAAAAAACAAAACTCTAACCCACAATGAGAAATACATTTTCACTGAAATGGAGTATAAATACACTGCTGTGTGTGTGTGAAATAGAAGCAAGTTTCCTTAGATAACACTTGCCTTTACAACTGGTGACGCCCTTTATTTTACCTTCTAGTCTATTTCTTCTTTTAAATATTGGTTATAACTCCCACTTTGATTTCATGGCTCATGATTGGTTGTGACTTGGCATTTGAAACCCTCTACTTTACAGTCTCAGTTTTATTGTGATTAATCACTCTATTTAGAGTATAGGCCAACTCCTTTATTTCCTCTTTATTTTCTTGCTACAGATTGCCAAGCAAATGGAAGCCTTGAAGAATAATGCAGTTTTTCATTAAGTAAGATAACCTATAGTTTCTGAACCAAGCCACTTTTGTGGGCAACAGAAGTTCCTCTTAACAATTATTCCAGATGTCAGGTGTGAACCAGGAGTGTCCGGGACAAAATAGGATGTGTGGTCATCCTATTGATGACTGACAGAAGAGAAAAGAGTTATTTTCATATTTTTCCTTATTTTTTCCTGAGGAATCCGTTCCTATGGCATGCCATGCAAACCCAGATTCTCTAATATTTTGTAATGTAGGCTAGAAACAGGAGCTCTGGAGTCTCCTTCCAACTTCCAAACTAATTGTTTGACTTTGAAAAAAAAAATCATTACATGTCCCTGGCTCTTACTTACTTCATCTATAAAATGACAATTTAGTGATCTCTTAGATTCTTAACAGTCTGAAAATTATATGCTGCACGATTGTGTTTATGATTAAGGATTACAGTCTTTATGCTATAGGAAATGATATGGAAACAGACTTAAAAAGCTTGTAGTATAAATGAAGGTAGCTAAACTATGCAATATTCTAGCCATCCCCAAAATACAATTTCTTAGAACATTTCAATACAAATGCCTGAATAAGAAATCTCAGGGGGGCCCCAAAGAGCGAGCAGTCCATTGCACACAGCAAACGGAGACCTTGGCCCACCCAGCCACAATTCCCAGTTCAGAAACAAGTGCTCGGATGATCAAAAAGAGTGCGTCCCTCCTGGGACGTGCAGTGGGGCAGCCTCTGTGGAAGGCAATATGGCGGATCAGCCTTCCCGCTTGCGAGTCCATCGGAGGCTCTCCGCCAAAGCCGTGATTGTAGAATACATGAGTTCATGAAGAGGCACTCCGGCTTATCTCATAAGACCCACACATCCTTTCAGTTCCTGGAAGCTCAGTCTAAAAAGACTGGAACCAAGGCAGAAATCTGGATTTATATTTAATTACTATGTAGAAATATATAAACACAGCTCACATCTTAGATTGCTGCCTACACTTTCATTTCATGGTCTATAAAATGCAGAAAAGGGTATTTACTCAACTGTGTTAAACTTTGATAACTGTGGATTGAAGATGCGATTATAAGTACAATACATTAGTATAATTAAATTGTTAGTAGTAGGTTAACAGACACCTAGTTATGTAAATTTGATATCCTTTCTCCATTAAGCATATCTTCACCAAATGTTTTTGAGATTAAAAAATGTACAAGGTATAACTGTACTAGATTTTTTTAAAAAGATGCTCCATATTTACTTTGGTTCTTTCCTAAATGTCATGATTATAGTGTCATTTTTTTTAATGTAAAGATATTGTAATCAACACTATCTTTTCATTAGGAGAAAGACAAATATTCACATGTGCTCTTAGAACTCAAAAGGAGAGATGAATCGTAAATCTTAAAACAAGAATTAACAACCAGCATAAATAACTGTATCATATTTAATTTACAAATCTGCCTTGAAATAACTTTTCAAGTATCTCTGATTATATTTATACTCTTCAATGATAAAAATTATTCTGTATTCTTGATGAAAATATTATAGATAAACAAAAATTGTTACAAGTGCTCAAATAATGATTCAGTTCAAAATTACAGCTTGAAACCTTGCTTTCTGAAAATGCTTTTGAACCAAAAGCATTGGCTGGAACTCTTTTCCGAGCAGAAAGTTGAATCTGTTCCTTGCTAAGAATAAAGAAGTGTTGTTGTCTTTAGAATAGAGGCCTCCACCCTCCATGCCCCACCCTCCACCCTGAGCTCACATTTTATGAAGGAGGTCAAGGCTTCGCAGCAGGTGAACTTACCAGCACTACTTGTTTTGAGGGAGGCAGAGGTATAAGGAGGTGGAAGTTCATGTCAGGCCGCCTGCCAAAAGAGAAAGGGGGGCTGCTAAGGAAGATGGTCAAGTCTGAGGACAGAACAAGGAGTCAGACGCCTGGACCCACGTGGCCTCAAGGTGGACTGAAGAGAGGACCTGCCAGGAATAAGGAGTGGTCAAAGAATGGGTTACTCAGTGAAAAGACCAACACAGGATGGGAGGAGATATTTGCAAATTACATATCTGAGAAGGGACTTGTATCAGAATGTATTAAGAACCCTTACAACTCAACACTAAAAAGACAACCAACTTGAAAAGTGGGCAAAAGAATTTTATAAACATTCCTCCAAAGAAAATATAGGAAGGGCCAATCAGTACATGAAAAGCTGTTAGTCTTTAGGGAAGTGCAAATCAAAACTACAGTGAGATACTACTTCTTACCCACTATGATGTCTGTAATCAAACCCCACACATCTACAGAGACAGGGAGCAGGCTAGTTGTCTGGGGCTGAGGCTGGGGGTAAAGAGGAAGTGGTTGCTAATAGTGCAGTGTTTCTTTCTGGGGTGATGAAAGTGGTGTAAAGTTGATTATAGTGATGGCTGACGACTCTATTAATATACTAAATTGAATTACATTGGTAGTGGTACCACAATATTATGGATATAATCAATGTCACTGAATTGTACACTTGAAAGGGGTTAAAATGGGAAATTTTGAGTTGTGTATATGTAACTACAGTAAAAAGTTTTTTAAAAATCTGTTGAACATACAAATATTCTGCTAAAAATAAGTAATTTTGTGTGTCAAAAAAAAAAAAACCGCCATCGAGTAGTACTCTGTACTCTTTAAATGGGTAAATTATATGGTGTGTGAATAAAGCTAAAAAAAAAAAAAAAGACAATAACAAGGGTTGGCAGGTATGTAGAAAAATTAGAACCCTCATACACTGAAAGTGGGAATATAAAATGGTAGAAAACAGTTTAGAAAACAGTCCGGCAGTTCCTCAAAATGTTAAACAGAGTTAACATATGATCCAACAAATCCAACTCCTAGATAGACACCCAAAAGAAATGAAAACACATACCCACACCAAAACCTGGACACAATCGTTCCTAGCAGCACAACGCGAAAACTGGAAACAACCCAAATGTCCATCAGCTGACGAACGGAAAAACAAAGTGTGGTCTATCAGCACAATGGAATATTAAGTGGCCGTAAAAAGGATGGGGTGCTGATGTGTTCCACCACGTACAAAAAAATTAAGCTAAGCAAATGAAGCCGGACCCAAAAGAACACATTTGTATGATTCTGTCAACCAAAAAATAACAAACTAAGCTGCAAGGCAATAAAGGCATTTATTTGGGATCTTGGAACTGCAATTCAGGGAGAACAGATCTGACTTGCAGCCCAAACCTTGTTCTATCTTGGCATTCCAGGTCGGGGTTTTTAAAGGAAAAGAAGGAGGTTACGCAAGTTGTTTGTGTTTGGTGGATGTTTGGGGTATTCTCGTGCCTTCAGGTTAGATAGTTAACGGAATTCTTTATCTTGAGGTTTGTTTATGGTGTCCGATGTCCTTACAGTTTCCAGGAACACTGTTTCTCGTTGAGGCCTTGCAAACTGTGGCAGTTTGTGATAGCTGCTGACACCTGCCTAGAAAATCTATTTTGTTGTATTTCTTTTAGCAATTCCATTTATATGAAATGTTCAGAATAAGAAAATCTACAGAGACAGAAAGTAGATTAGTGGCTGCCTAGGGGTGGGGGCCAGGACAGGGGGGAGGAGGATGGAGACTGGGGAAGGACAGCTAATGGGTACAAAGTTTCCTTTGGGGATGGTGAAGATATTCTAAAAATACATTATGGCGATGATTGCACAGCTCTGTAAATACACTAAAAAACACTGAGTGTTATGCTTTAAACTGGCAAACTTCATGGTATGTGAATTATATCTCAATAAAGCTGTCAAAAAAAAAAAAAGAAAAAGAAAAAGAGAGAAAAGCGGGGAATAAATCACTAGGCCTGCTATCAGCTCTCACTTGTGATCTTTACTAGGGCAAGTCTTCCAGCCTGTACCTCCCTCTTATTCCTTCTCTTCCCTGTCAGCGTCCATCTCTGTGGCACAACACAGTTTCCTCTCTCCTCTCCAAAACGTTTCCATTCTCCTCCCTCCGTCCTCTGAAGGCGGCTCATCTCTTTCACTGACCATATTTGTTCGATCAAATGTACGTTCCTCACGCCTGAGTGACTTAAGTGGGATCTTCTCCATTTCTCTCTAAAAAACCTCAAGCTAAATTAGCATTTCACTCTTCCTCTTTCTGAATGTCAGGGACTACTGCTCTAAATTTAGAGTCTAAATGAAGCACTCTCCAGAGAGATATTTGAGTAATCCTCCAAATATAGTCAAGATATTCTTATTATCATTCTGTAGCCTATCCAGCCAGCGCTCTACAGAATTTGTTTGCGCTGTCAAACTTCGGCCGACACTATAAACCCCTGTAATGTGAGGATTTATCACTAATTGAAGTAGCTTCTGGTTCAACACTTTTGGATAGCTAACTCTTTTTATATATATAAAATCTGAACGTGATCTCTCCTTCCCACTTCAGACACGCTCCTCCAGAGCTAAGCTTAGAAAACAAAAGCACCCAAGGATAGGGAGACAGACAATCTCAAAATAGTTGTTGGAAAATAGCAACTTCTTTTTCTTGCTGGAGATGGTTTTGACTGTACTTTTTCCTTTTCTTTTCTTTTCTTTCTTTTTTTCCAGAGAGATATTTCCTCTCTCCCTGTCTCTTCAAGTGAGGTCAGACTCAAAAATACCACACCGTATCATTTACTTGGATGTTCTCTCCAAAGCGGATTAAGTTTGGGGAGAGTCTGGGCTGCTACAAGTGACTCAGAGAGATAAGAGATGAGTCAGTGAGCGTTGCTGGAAACTGGCCCCCTCACATCGACCCTAGGGACGTCGGGCTTCCTCGCAGTTGGCAGCCATCAGCCTGTACGGATTGGTTTAATGGCTCCCCTCTGAGCAGGCAGAATGCTCTTAGTGTATCGATAAATCCCAACCGTCATCATCTGACGCCCGAAAAAAATACACGACACTCAGGAAGCAAGGTTTTCACCGAGAGCAGTGTCTGCATGACCAGGCACCTCCACGGAGGAAAAACCACTCTAATTGGATCTCTGTTCACTTAATAATAAACTGAGGTTAAATGAACCTTTTAAAATTTTTTAAAAATTTAAAAAACTTTTCTTTGAGATTCCACATCCCCTTGTGCCACTGCTTTGGAAATTATCTAATTTTTACCTTTACCTCAGGAAATATCATTTTTAGCAGCATATTTGTAGACACACCCACATAATACTGACATCTGTTGACCCCTTAGTTTGTTCCGGGCCCTGTTCCAAGCATTTTGAATGTATTATCTCCATTTAACCTCCCAACTAGCAGTCTACAGAGGAGGAAACTGAGGCACAGAACTCAGGGTAAGCGGCAGGGTAGGGACTTGAATCCAAAGCAGAGGACTGCAGGGCACACACTCTTTACAGCCATGCTCCTTTGGGGCCAAGGTCTTTCCTGGGAAAGAAGAAAATTCCATTTAGTCCCATGCGCGGGTCTTTGTGATGGAGAGGAGTCTAAGCAGTGCTGATCCTGAAGCTCTTTAGGAGTGAAATTTCTAGAATCCATCCGAAAACATTGTGCTACTGAAAAGGGGAACGCGTTTTTCTACGGGGGTCGCTATTTATCTGGTTGCGTCAGATGGACTCTGAACTACCTGGCTACCTCAGTGGACAGAGTAAGGACATTTGCCAGGAGTACAAAGTGAGCTCTTCTACATAAACTCAGTTCTTTGGTAATGTCTTAATCTCAATAGTGACTTTAAGTTTATGCTACAGATAGCTGGACTTTTGTATTCAAGACCCCAAGACAAACCCAAGAAAAACTGTCAGGATCTAACGCATCTGGGAATCTAGTCTGACACTTAAAAAGAACCGCTTCACCCCAGTTTTGAGAATCAACAGCCACTTATTTAGATGAGTTTCACAACTTTAAAACAATTATGCTTCTCCTCACTTTATAACTGTGATGAACTAAGAGCTTTACCTGTTTTGTTTAAATCAAAACAAAACAAAAACACAGGCAAGTCAATAAAATCGAGACTAAAGATCCTGACGTACTGAGACGTTGGGGCCAGTGGATGGAATTTGGGCCATGACCATTGGCTCCCACTGGGACTCCAGGAAGATGGTGGTGAGTGTAGAGCTATTTTTAATATTTAAGAAAAGACAAACACAATTATAGTTTACACAAACTAGTTCAATGCCAACTTCTTTGCTTTGTATTGGGATCTATCAACCATGTGTTTATCGCAGTGTAATTAACTAGGAGCCCTCCAGAAAGGGGCTGGTGCGTTCATCGCAGGGACAGAACTGGACGTGCCTAGGGCTGCTCCTGGAGAAGTAAACAGTTATCTAGTGGAGCGAATACATGCCCAGAGAAGCTCTGACTGGCTGCTGATGACATCATAGAGATTCCTGGGATTTCTTAGATGGAACAAATGGTTTCCAGAGGGTTACAACATGCCAGAGAATTAACAACCCCAGTTCTAGCCATGTAACACACAATGAACTTCATGTGTAAGTACAGAGTGTCGCAGCATTTTAGAAAGCCGTAATAGCAGTGACTAGTGCTGAAGATACATCACTCCCCTTACTGCTTGTTGGTTTCAGAACTGTGGCAGAGATATGTGTGATTTTTTTTTAAGATTTATTTTTTATTTA
>PVKH010034471.1:0-11863 GCA_004027955.1 Chaetophractus vellerosus
CCCTACTCATAACTTAATCATGCCCAGATGAACAGATGAGCTTACAAACATAATCTAATTTATATTTTTGGAATTCATAATTAAGTCAAACTCAAACCATTACAGCCTGTGACAGCAGTCACCTCCTTCAGTCAAACAGCTCCTCCTCTGCCTGCTCAGGTTTAGGGGGAAGGCGAAGGAGCCAGGAATTGGGGGTCTAAAAGACCCACCAAGGTAGGATCTGCTACCCTCCTTACATCCCAGCAGCGGCCTCCATTCAACACTGTAACTGAAGTAGAAATGTAGAGAGCCTGGGTCTCTGAACAGATGGTGCCCTCTTTTTTGGTAATTTGAGAAGAGTTTGATTAAGAGACACTTTACAAAGGTGTGTGCAGAATGTAGGGTAATCACAAAAGATGATGCATTGTCCACACCTGGGCCTGAAGGGGCATGTGAGGGCGCGATTACTAGAATCCAAACTGAGTGAGCTCTGTGGAGAAGCCTGGCAGGAGCTGTGACTATTGGTGGAGGGACACAGGAAGCCCCACCATAATCCTGCATGGAGGGAACAAGGAGTAAATTCTTCACTTCTCCTTCTTTCAACCTCTTGCCAGAACTCCCCATTCACCAAACCAGACAAGAAGCCAGAAGGCAGAGTGCATTGCTAGAGTCCAAACGGGACAGCCTCTTAAGGGTACTGAGCAAGGTGAAGGTTGGATACAGAAGGGCAAAGAGAAGACATCCAGCACAGGCGTTTAAAGCTATCTCCAGTGGAGCGGCGCTTCTCAAAGCATACTCCACAAGACCCCTGGGGTTCCCTAACATAGTTTCAGGAGGCCATGGGATCAAAGTTATTTTCATGATACTACTAAGATGTTATCAGCCTCTCACAATGTCCTGATGTTTGCATAGTTGGTGCAAAAGCAATAGTGGGTAAAACTATGGAGCCACAGAACAAATCAAGGCAGTAACATCAAATTGTACTATTCATGTAGTCTTCACCACCATGCACTCAGAGTTTAAAAAAAAAAAAAAAAAGAAGTTTCATTAAAACACAAACATGGTGCCGGAGCAGGTACAGAGTGAGTGCAGAGCCAGGCACTCTCAACCTTCAAGCTGCAGGGCTTGTTGCTCCAGGGTGAAGCCTCACAGATGCTCTTCAATCTATCAATGAATTGGAGCTTGAAGAGGCACTGGAAAAGATCACTGATGCTGTTGAAAAGTAACTTTTGCCACCAAACATGACTGAACAATCTGTAGTGGAAGCAGCAGTCCAGGAATGCAGCCAGTCAGTGGATAAAACTATAGAACAGATTTTCAATATTTAGGAGGATTTGATGTTCCACACTTTGTCATTCCACGCTTTTTTCTTCCTCTGTTAATGACCAGGCACCTTGCACCAAATTTACTTGGCACAGCAAGAGATAAAGCAGAGCTGTTTTGGGAACGATACACCATTTTGCACGAGAGGACCTACAAGCATGGAACTATTCACTTCTCCTGTGACAGGTTCTCACCCGGCTGAAAGTCGAGGCAAATTCCAGCTTAAACAATAGAAACGCTATTGGATAGTACAACTAAAATTGGAGATGTGATTGCTCTTGGAATGATAACCCAGTTAAAAGAGGGAAAATTTTTTTCTGGAAGATCCTACTAGATCTTAAAGGTTGGTTTGAAGATTAAGTGTTTCACGTCAGATTTCCACCCATTGAACCCTCTCATACTACTAGGGCATACTGTGGAAATGTTGATTTTTGGAAGGCCTTCTAATACATCTGGGAAGACTTCTGCAAAACTAAAACAACTAGAAGATAGGAACAAAGATGCAGTGTTTGTGTTTATATCTGATGTTTGGTTGGAGCAAGTAGAAACATTGGAAAAACTTCATACAATGTTTTCTGATTATTCGCCGGCACCTCCCACCTGCTTTATCCTGTGTGATAATTTTTCATCTGCAACATATGGAAAAAATCAAGCCCAATGTTTGAAAGATTCCCTAAAAAATCTGGCAGATATAATATGTGAATACCCAAATATTCGCCAAAGTAGACATTTTGTGTTTATACCTGGACCGGAGGACCCTGGGTTTGGTTCCATCCTGCCAAGGCCTCCACGTGCTAAAAACATCACTAGTGAATTCAGACAAAAAGTACCACTTTCAATTTTTACTACTAATCCTTGCAGAATTCAATATCGTACCTAAGAAATTAGTTTTTTGCAAAGACTTTGTTGAATTGAATAAAATGTGCAGAAACTGTGTCCATTTTCCTAGTAGCAATTTGGGTATTCCTAATCATTTTATAAAGACCATCTTATCCCAAGGATGTCTGACTCCTCGACCCCCTTATGTCTGCCCAGTATATTGGGCATATGACTATGCTTTGAGAATGTATCCTTTGCCTAATCTATTTTTCATTTCAGATAAATATGATCCTTTTGTTCTGACCAATACCAAATGCCTCTGCATAAATCCTGGTTCTTTTCCAAGAAGTAGATTTTCATTCAAAGTTTTTTATGTTTTTAATGAGACAGTAGAAGATAGCAAACTTCACAGCTTTTGAAACCCTTAAAGACCAAATGAAGAAACAAAATTCATCAGATTTGCTTAAATTTTACATTTTATGTAATTTTTATATTAAGTTACAATAAAGTTATGTAACCATTTAAAAAATGCCTTTAGTGAAGAATAAAAATTATAAACTATATTAAATCTCAATCTATGAGTACACATCTTTTTTTACTCTTCTGTGTGACAAAATGGGAAGTATGAACTTCTGCTGCATCTCAAAGTACAATGGTTATCTCAAGGAAAAGCACTTGTGCGATGGTATGAGTTGTGAACATAACTAACCACTTTTTCACAGAAAATCATTTTACTTGAATGATCTGACAGATCAGCTATGGTTATTCAGACTTGGGTATTTGGCAGGCATTTTTCTTGTAAATGAATGAAGACTGTGAAATCAAGGAAAACAACTGATGGTATTTGTTGCTAATGATAAAATTTGAGCTTTCAACAAAAATTAGAATTTGGGGAAAACTTACATCCCTCACCACAAGCTTGTCAGCTTCCCAATATTTAAAGACTTTTCTAATGAGTTCTGAGGCAATATTTAAAATATGATTTTTGATAATGTATAACAAAATAGATCAACATTTGGAAAAGAACAAAACAGTGTGCTACTGGCACATGAATAAACACACATGCAAGTGTAATAAAATACAAGTCCAAATACAGTTCCAAGTATATCTGGAAATTTAGTATCTGATAAAGGCAGCATCTCAAATCACTTGGCACAAAACCGGATGGTGCAAACCATTTAACAAATAGTTTGGGGACAACTGGATAGCCAGCTGGAAAAAGATGAGATTAGAACCATACCTCATACCATACATGAGGGAAAGAAAATCTCCAAAATGATCAGAGATCTAAAGGTAAAAATGAAACCAAGCAAATACAAGGTAAAAACATGGTCAAATTCCTTATAACCTCAATGTAAGGAAAAGCTTCCTAACTATGATTCAAAATCTAGATGCAATAAAGGAAAAGATGGATAAATTTAACTATATTAAAATGTACTTTTGCATGGCCAAAAAAGTCATAATCAAAGCCAAAATGCAAAGAACAGCCTGAGAGAAAATATTTGAAATAAATATTACAGATAAAAGACAGTATCCCTAATATATAATTAACTCCTAAAAATTGAGGGAAAAAAACACCAAAAACACAATAGAAAAAGCAAATTAAAAACATAAACAGGTAATTCCCAAAAAAGATCTAAAAATGGTCTTTAACCCAGTCTCGGCGCGTCGCCGCAGCAGGGGGGAAGGGGAGATATGTAATAAAATAAATAAATCTTTAAAAAAAATAAAAATAAAATAAAATAAAAATAAAAAATAAAAATGGTCTTTAAACATATGAAAGGATATTGTACTTGATACATAATGTTTAAAATACAAACTAAAACTACACTGAGATACCATTTCTCACATATCAGATAAGCAAAAATTTAAAAGCTTGACAGCAAATTCTATTGGCAAAATGTGGGCAAATTAACATTCTTAGTCATTGCTGTGGAAATGCCAACTGGTACAACTCTTATGCAGGGTTAATTTGAAAATATCTAACAAAAGTGTATATGCATCTGACTTTTTGCCCAGCAATCTCATTTCTGGACATTTTGCCCTGGTGACACACCTTCAACAATATGAAAATACATATGCACAAGGTTATTTATTAAAACTTTATTAGTTGTTGCAAAGTATTGGAAACAATCTAATTGCCGACAGATAGGAGACTGGCTAAATAAAGTGTGAAACATCCACACAATGGAAGACTCTACAACTGTTTTATTTTAAAAAAAAGAAAGAAAGAAAGAAGAAAGAAAGAAAGAAAGAAAGAAAGAAAGAAAGAAAGAAAGAAAGAAAGAAAGAAAGAAAGAAAGAAAGAAAGAAAGAAAGAAAGAAAGAAAGAAAGAAAGAAAGAAAAGAAAAGAAAAAAGAAAAAATCAAAGAAGAGCTCTATGAACTGATGTATACGGAATGATTTCCAGGGTCATGAGAGGAGCTATTACCATCAGCTGAGAAATTGCCAGCCCATGGTGACCCCACAGGGACTGAGCTGGGAGAATACATCACCTGACATCCCTCTCCTTCCACCCTCCAATCTTCAGCATGTGCTTCCCATTGGCCCAACCCAAACAGAATCCAGAATGTGAGAAAGACCACTGATGCTGACCAATGGTCATATGGTGTACATATATTCCCACAATTGGAAAAAAAAAGGAAGAAAGAAAGAGCAACTAAAGAGACAATTAAAAAGAGAGAGAGAGACAATGACACTTAAATGTAATACATGATCCCGGATGGGCTCTAGCAAGAGAAGAGAAAAGACTCAAAGGGACATTATTGGGACATATGAAAAAATTGGAATACAGACTTTCAGTTTTATATCAATGTTTCTTGATATAATTTCTTGAACTTGATAACTGCACTTAAGCTAGTTACATAAGTGAATATCCTTGGTCTTAGTAAACGCATATGGCAGTATTAAGTGTTCAAGGAGCATGATGTATACAACCTACACTGAAGTGTTCAGAAAATGGATTAATAGAAGGACAGATGGATAGATAAAAGAATTGATAGATGGGTGGATAGAATGATACAGCAAATGTGGCAAAATGTTAAAATTAGTGGATCCTAGTATAGGGAGTTAGGGATATGTTGCAGTTCTCATAAGGGGTTTGCATTATTTGTGTAACTGTCCTGTAAGTTTGAAGTTTAAAAAAAAATAAAAAGATTGAAAGTTCACAATCCAAGAGACCTGGATTCCGTGCTAACAGAGAGCTGTTTGACTTTGTCATCACTTATTCCCACCTCCTCCTCCCGCACCTTAAACTTTAGCTTCCCCAGGATTTCTAACTTCCCTTTGCCCTTTTCTGAATTCTAAGCCTGTGGCACTTAAATCCTCTGCTCCACCACTTGCCCTCTTAGGAAATACACAATCAACCTTGGCTTCTGGGCAGAGAGAGCAGGCAGGAGAATTTTAAAGCTTGGATTTACTCAAATAGAAGAAGCCATACCACCAACATAGACCATGACTGAAGTCACTCATCCCTTTAATCATTAAAGGAGACACAAGATGTGGAAACTTTAGTTGTGACAATGACACTCTTCTCTCTAGAGATATTAGAGATATTAACTCAGTTTGCCCTTCTCCAGTCAGCCTGAAACCATTCCACAGTTCAATTTGATTCAACTCAATTAGCACTTCTTATACAAATCAGTTTACAAACATAATCCAATATCTATTTTTGGAATTCATAAAGAATATCAAACTGCTACACATGGAAAGAATCAAGTGCCTACCACACAGCAAGCAATAAATACATAGATACTGGCATCTACACTAGTGGTCAATTTCTTTTTTCAACAGCTGTCATTCTGTCTTCACTGACACTGACGGCTCTCCATATTCTTGTGCCCGTGTCGGGTGCAGGGGTGCACCTGTTCCTCTTTGGTTTTCCTGGCTGAGGCAGGGAGGCAGCAAGATAGGCCTGCCGGTCAAAACACTGCACTGGCCTCTTTTTCATTTCTACTTGCCCCCTTGCCATCTTTCTGGATATCCCCTTCAACAACTGATATGCACCTTGTACTTTCTTTATGCTCATCTAATCATATGAAAACATAGAAAGAGGGTAGTACGTGTGTGTGAGAGCAAGAGCATTTTTTTAAAAATGGAATCATAGGGGCAAGATGGCAGCAGAGTAAGGAGCTCCTAGAGTCAGCTTGTGCTACAGGGCAGTTGGTAATCACCCAGAGCTATTTAAAGCACCTATTTGGGGGCTCCAGGAGACCAGAAGAGCATCCTGCAACATCTTTAAAAGTATGGAAGGAAGAGACTGCCCATCTGCAGAGAAGATTCCTTAGTGGAGCACTCTACACCACGGAGGCCAGTGAGTGCCTGCAGCACAAGCATCCTTGGGAGCTATTCCGTGACTGGAATTGGAATCTCCATTTCCCAAAAATGGGGAGGAAGAGACAGTATGGCACCAACTTCAGCTACTGACTAGTAAATTTTGTTGACTAAAGAATAATCCTAAGAACAGCTAAAGTTTGAACCTGTCCAAGTTAGAAAGAGGCGCATAGCTGCCATTTTAACTCCACCCCCTGCATAAGGGAAAGCCTGGCTGATTGGAAATCACAGTGAAGTTAGGGACTGACTTCCTTCCACCAAGATCAGATTGCAGCTCTAGTCTAGGTTCCAGCCCTGCCTCCAGCAGGGAAGAAGCTGGGGGACCTGCACCAGCCTCTCTGGGTAACTGCAGGTGCTTTCAGCCAGCACAGACTGACTAGTCAGACACCTGGGGTTCCATCCCCACACCCCAATGGGATAGGAGAGAAGCTGGGCTTCCTTGGCCTCTCTGAGTAACTGCAGGCATTTTCAGTCCACACGAACTAGTTTGTTGAGCACCTTCTATTCCATCTCCACCTCTGCCCCCTCCCATAGGATAGGAGAGGGCTGCTATTTCCTCAGGCTCTCAGGGCAACTGCAGGCACTTTTTGGCCTGCAAGAATGCCACTGTTGGGCACCTGTGACTCCGCCCCCACCCCCAACAGGACAAGAAAGGGACTGTGTTTCCCCAGCCTCTCTGGGTAACTGCAAGTGTTTTGGGTCCACACAGACTGAATAGTCAGACACCTGTAGCTACATCCTGGCCCCCAATACGAAAGGAGGGAGCTGGGTTTCCTCAGTCTGTCTGGGCAATGGCAGGCACTTTCAGCCTGCTTGGCCTGGACTGTTGGATGCTTGTGGATCTACCCCCACCCCCCAATAGGAAGTGAGGGGGCTGGTGTTTCCACAACCATTCTGGGCAATGGCAGGTACTTTCAGCCTGCACAGAATGAACTGTTGGGTGCCTCTAGATGCACCTCTACCACCCAATAGGATAGAAGGGCTTGTGCTTCCCCAGCCTCTCTGGGCAATGGCACGTACTTTCAGCCTGCACGGACTGGACTATTGGACACCTGTGGATCCACCCCCACTCCCTAAGAGGATAGGAGTGGTCTGGTGTCTCCACAGCCTCTCCAGGCAACAGTGGGTACTTTCAGCCTATAGGGACTATACTATTGGGTGCCTGAGGATCCACCCCTACCCCCTAACAGGATAGGAGGGAACTGGTGTTTCCTTAGCCTTTCCAGGCAATGGCAGGTACTTGCAGCCTACAGGGACTGATCTGTTGGGTACCAGTGGCTCCTCCCCCACCAACCAATAGGATAGGAGGGGGCTGGTGTTTCCTCAGCCTCTGCCAGCAATGGCAGGCACTTTCAGCCTACAAGGACTAAACTGTTGCATGTTGGTGGTTCCATTCCCACCCCCTAAAGGGCAGAAGCAACAGTGCTCCCTCAGCCTCTCAGGGCAACTACAGATGTATTCAGCCCACATGGATTAGATTGTTGGGCACTCCAGAGGGTCCATCCCCACCCCTGGCAGGGAAGGGGGCAGTGCTATGTCAGCCTACCCAGGTGCTACAGTCATTTTGGACCCACATAGCATAGATTGAAGCCCACACCTGCAGCTCTATCCCCAACCCAGGCAGGGTAGGAAGAGGTGTGAAGCTACATCAGTCACTACAGAACCTACTGACAGTCTTGACTGGCACAACTTGGAATATCAAACATGGCTGCAGACCCTTGACAGAGGAGAAAGGTGGGAGAAGCTTCATCAATTCCTGGGGCAAAGCAGGCAGCTTCAGCCTCCACAGCTTACAGCACCAACTACATCCTTGGCTCTTACTACACAACAAGCAAGGGAGAAAAGGCAAGAAAGCCCCAAATTGAAGAGAGAAACTTCACCTAGAATAAATACATCTAGTAAGCCAGATGTCAAGACACCAAGAAAAAATTATAATCCATACCAAGAAACAGGAAGATATGGCCCAGTTAAAGGAACAAGATAAGCCTGCAGATGACACGAAGGAGTTGAGACAACTAATCATAGATGTTCAAACAAATCTCCTTAATAAATTCGATGAGATGGCTAAAGAATTAAGGATATTAAGAAGTTACTGGTGAGCACAAAAGAGAATTTGAAAGTATACATAGAAAAATAGCAGATCTTATGGGAATAAAAGGCAAAATAAATGAAATTAAAAATACACTGTAGGCATATAACAACATTTGAGGAAGCAGAAGAAAGGATAGGTGAGCTTGAAGACATGGCCTCCAAAAGCAAACATTTAACAAAACAGAGGAAGAAAAGGATAGAAAAAAGGGAACATTTTCCGGGAACAAAATGACAGCAAGGGACATGCAAACATACATGTCATGGGTGTCCCAGAAGGAGAAGAGAAGGGGAAAGGAGTAGAAGGAATATTTAAAGACATAATGGGGACGCAGATGTGGCTCAAGCGAATGGGCTCCCATCTACCATATAGGAGGTCCAGGGTTTGATTCCCAGGGCCTGCTATTGAAGGCAAGCTGGCCCATGCAGTGAGCTGGCCCAAGCGGAAAGCTGGCCCACACGAAGTGCCAGCCCACACAGGAGTGCTGGCCCCCACAAGAGTGCTAGCCGTGCAGGAGTGCTGGCCTGCCTGGAGTGCTGGTCTGAGCAGACAGCTGGTGTGGCAAGATGATACAACAAAAAGAAACAATAAAAGATGCAGCAGACCAGGGAGTTGAGGTGGCGCAAGAGATTGAACTCCTCTCTCCCACTCTGGAAGGTCCCAGGATTGGTTCTCAGTGCTGCCTAAAGAGAAGACAAGCAGACACAGAGGAACACACAGTGAATGGACACAGAGAGCAGACACTGAGTGCAAAAACTACTGGAGGGGGGGTATAAATAAATAAATCTTAAAAAGAAATAATGGTAGACAGTTTCCCAACCCTATTGAAGGAGGTAGATATCTGTGTCCAAGAAGCACAACGTACCCCCATCCAAATAAATCTGAATAAACCAACTCTGAGATACATACTAATCAGAATGTCAAATACAGAATTCTGAAAGCAGCAAGAGAAAAGCAATGTATAATATATAAGGGATACCCAATAAGATTAAGTGCCAATTTCTCTTTAGAAACCATGGAGGTAAGAAGGCAATGGTATGACATATTTAAGATACTACAAGAGAAAAATTTCCAGGCAAGAATCTTATATCCAGCAAGATTGTCTTTCAAAAATGAGGGCAAGTTTAAAATATTCACAGATAAACAGAAACAGAGAGAGTTTATAACAAAGAGGCTGGCTTTGCAGGAAATATTAAAGGGAGTGTTACAACCTGAAAAGAAAAAATAAGAGGGAGAGGCTTGGAAGAGAGTCTAGAAATGAAGATTGTATCAGTAACAGTGACTAAAAGTGTCAAAAGAGTGGTGAAAATAAAATATGACAGATAAAACACAAAGGTCAAAATGGGTAAAATAAGAACTGTCTTTACAGTAATAACATTGAATATTAATGGATTAAACTCCCCCAATCAAAAGACACAGACTGGTAGAATGGATAAGAAACTATACACCATCTATATGCTGTCTGCAAGAGACTCACCTTAGACTCAAGGAAACTGACAGATTGAAAGTGAAAGGCTGGAAAAAGATATTCCATGCACGCAGTAACCAAAAAAAAAGCTGAACTACCTATTCTTATATCAGATGAAATAGACTTTAAAAGGAAAACTGCTTTTAGAGAAAGGAAGGATGTTATATATTAATAAAAGGGGCAATTCACGAGGAAGAAATAACAATCACAAATGTATATAAACCTAACCAGGATGCCCCAAGGTATGTGAAGCAAAAACTGTCAAAACTGAAGGGAAAAATAGATATCATCACAATAATAGTTGGAGACTTCAATACACCACTCTCAGCATTGGATAGAACATCTGGGCAGAGGATAAATAAGGAAACAGAGAGTTTGAATAATATGATAAATGGACTAAACCTAATAGACATATACATAATATTGCACCCCAAAACAGCAGGATATACATTCTTTGCAAGTGCTCATGGATCTTTCTCCAGGACAGACCGTGTATTGGGTCAGAAAGCAGATCTCAATAAATTCAACAAGATCAAAATTATACAAAGCACTTTCTCTGATCATAATGGAAATCAACAAGAGGTGGAAAAAGGGAAAATTCACAAATATATGGAGATTAAAAACACACTCTTAAAAAAAAAGGCATCCAAATCAGAAAGGAAGAAGTAAAACTTTTGCTATTCACAGATTATATGATCCTATATCTAGAAAGTCCCGAAAAATCTACAACAAAGCTGCTTGAGATAATAAACAATTTCAGTAGAGTGTCAGGATACAAGATCAATAAGCAAAAATCAGTGGTGTTTCTATACACAAGTAATGCACAATCTGAGGAGGTCAGGGGAAAAAAATCCATTTACAATAGCAACTAAAACAATGAAATATTTAAGAATGAACTTAACCAAGGATGTAAAGCACTTGTATCTAGAAAACTACAATGCATTGTTAAAGAAAAATTTTAAATACCTAAATGATTGGACAAACATTCCATGTTCATGGATTGGAAGATTAAATATCATTAAGATGTCAATTCTACCCAAATTGCTATACAGATTCAAAGCAATCACAATAAAAATTCCACTAGCATTTTTTAAACACATGGAAAACACAATTATCAAATTTATTTGGAAGGGTAAGAGGCCCCAATTAGGCAAAAACATCTTTAAAAGGGAAAGTGAAGTTGGAAGACTCTCACTTCCAGACTTTAAATCATATTACTTAGCTACAGTGGTAAAAAAAAAAAAAAAATGGGGTGGTATTGGCATAAAGATAGACACATAGACCAATGGAACCAAATTGATGGTTCAGAAACAGAACCTCACATCTGTGGTCAAGTGATTTTTGACAAGCCTGTCAAACCCACCCAGCTGGGGCAGAATAGCCTATTCAACAAATGGTGCTGGGAGAACTGTCTATCCATAGCCAAAAGAAAAGAGAGAGGACCCCTATCTCACACCTTATACAAAAATTAACTCAAAATGGATCAAATATTTTTAAAAAGAACCATAGGGCCCGGCTAGATAGCTCAGTGGATAAAGAGCACGCTGGGGTACCACATGGGAGGCCCCAGGTTCGGTTCCCGGGGACCTCTCCAAGTGGGCAGACAGCCTTGAGAAAGGCAAGCCGCCGTGGGCGGGGCAGAGCCGCCGTGGGCAAGGCAAAAAGCCGCCACGGGCAGGGCGGAGCCCCCACGGGCATGGCAAAGTCACCCGTGAAAAGCGGAGCTGCTGCCTGCGAAGCGGAAGCGGGCAGCCCGCAAAAACATGGAGGACTGCTGCCCGCAAAACATGGAGCGGAGCCGCCCGTGGGAACGGAGTGGAGCCACCAATGAACGGAGTGAGCCGCCAACGCG
>PVKH010034472.1:0-11868 GCA_004027955.1 Chaetophractus vellerosus
ATAAGCAATAGTTCATGGGGAGCGGATGTAGCTCAGTGGTTGAGTGCCTGCTTCCTATGTACAAGATCCTGGGTTCAATCCCTGGTACCTCCTAAAAAAAAAAAAAATGCATGAAATCTTACAAGAGAAGCAAAGACAAATACGTTAAATTTGGTTTCCAGAAAGAGAAACATTTTAGCCTACAAAAATTTACTAATTGACACATGACAGACTTTCCTTTTATAGCTGCCCCAAGCCTTCAAATTGTTTCATGAATTATTACACAAATTCTTTGGATTATTTTTCTTCTGAAGCCCTCTCCTATACACTCAATCTTCCTCCTTCTGATTCTACTCACTGTATTATGATATATTCCTCTAAGATAGTATATATATAAATATACACACACATTCTACATGCATGCTGTCTAAGTAGTATATGTAATATGTATAACATAGATAGATATGATATGTGAGTATAATAGTATATATATGTAAGATGTATGTATATATAATATGTAAGAGTTTATATAGTAAGGTAGTATCACCTAGTCTTTGTGAGTAGAAAATCTCAAATAGCTATAAAGTACATTAGGCAGAAAGTCTAAATATTTTTAAAAATATTTTAAGTTATTTAAACTCAAATATCTCACCTGTACAATGGGAATAATAGCACCCAACTTGCAAAGATATAGTAAGGATTAGAGGTCATATATGTAAAACATCTAACCCAGGGCCTGACAAATGGTAGAGGCTATTACTACTGTATTATTAGAATGATTGATAATGTCCAAATAAACCTCATCCAACAGAGCTCCACATTTAAATGGGTTGTGGCAATTTGCAGGTCATGAAATCAATTGGGTAGGACATGGCAAAGATCAAAAGAAAAAGATACAATAGAATGGAATTAAAAAAAAAAACAACAAGAAAAAAAGAGAATGGAATAAAAAAAATCTGAGTACATTAGCATAGTAAGTGTTGGGGATTGAATTATGTCCCCCACAAAAGGCATCAGGACTCAGCCCAGAGTCCTCTGGGTGTGAACTCATTTGTAAATACAATCTCTGAAAATGTTATCTGTTAAGGTGTGCCCTGAGTGAATGAGGGTGGGCCTTAATCCAATATGGCTGAAGTCCTTGTACACAAAGGAAATTGGACACAGAAAGAGAAGCTGCAGGAGAAAAAGAAGCTGGGAGTCAACAGAACCAAAAGAGAATGGAGAAGACAATGCCATGTACATTGCCACATGATGGAAAAGCCAAGGAACCCCAAAGATTGCCGACCAGCCAGAAGATACCGAGCCAGGAAGGAAGCAAGTCTTCCAGTCTCTAAAACAGTGAAGCAATACATTCCTGTTATTAGGTCATCATATGATATTTGTGTTAGCAGTCAGGAAACTAAGATGATAAAGGTAAGCAATATTTTGTGAAAGTATTGTTTCCGTTGTGTATAGTGTGTGTGACAGTGCATGTGTGTATGTGATTTATACTGGGTCTAGATTTCCATGGGTCATGGTTGAGAAACTTGAGTCACTGAAAGAGAATGGGGTGTAGAAGTGAGGGTAGAGGGCACAGAGTGGGTTACCATCAACTCCATGTGTGTCTAGAATCTCATAGCAGGGAATTATGTGGTCCTCCTAGCTTTGCCCTCTCTATGAGACCAGGGGACTGAGCTGTTCCAAAGACAGGAGTCTGTCCCTGTGCAGTGTTTGTGGAGATGACCATGGGAGAGGACTAAAGAAAATCACCCTAGGGTGCCACGCTCAAGGTGGTGCCAAAAACTCAGGGCCCACGTATGCCCAAGCCATATCTGTGCCTGCATGCCCTCAAGCATTTGGGAGGGGTGGCCTTGTTAACAGGCACTTTGGTGACTCTGCTGTGAAGCTCCAGGATTTACCTACCAGGCTCCTCTGCCAGGATCTCTATATTCTGCTGGGAAGTTAGAGACCATTGTCTCCTCTATTGGGGTAGAAGCTCTGATGAATAAAAATCTGTAGGCAGCTAGCAAACTTATGCTTTCCTCTCCCTTGCAGTTCAGAGGCTGTGGTGCTAGCCTCTTCTTGGGGTCAAGGTTCAAATCAGGTTCTCTGTATTTTCTGGTGAGCAAAGAATGAGACAGATGTTTTTTTAAATTCCAAAACCATGTTAGAAGTTCAGAAATGTTACAGTGTTCCAGGAAAAGATTGTATAATCAGGACATAAACAACAGAAAGTGATTAATGCCTGACATTGTCAAAAATGTAATAGTTATCATTGTTATTATTCAAGAAGGTCACATTGTACTTACTAACTAAAGAAATATATTCATGTGAATGAAAACTTTGCAAATGGAGGCTTCTACCGGAGTGTGGGAAACAGCTCATGGACATGCACATAGTGTGCACTCTGGAAGCTGTGGCTCTCAGCAGAGCCATCCGCTGGGTGAGAAGCGACTTGCTCATGGGGATTAAGGGGACTTTGGAGATTCCGAGTCCCATTCTGCCTCAGGTTCAGGTTCAAATTTAAGGCCAGAAGAGCAATTTATTGAGGCTTAGAGTAAGCCCTGGTACAGCACTGAAGTTTGAGACATGTGGACGTTGTGGGAGATGAGAGCCGGGAGCCCCACGTAATCACACATGGCCTCAGGCTTGAGGACCCACAGTCCCCTCTCCTGACCATGCCGCCTCAGTCCTCTTGGCCTGTTTCTAAATAGTTCTCTCTCCCAGTCATCCCTGGAGTCTCTCGGTGTCTTCCTCCTGCCTAGAAGGAAATGGAAGTTGGTGGGTGAGTCACGTTGACTTAGTAGCAACCCGGAGAGCCCAGTGTGATCATCCTGCTGTGAGGAGCTTTCAGTCAATCAGCAGGTGAAAGGTTCACTGCTCTTTCAGAAACCCTGGGATCACTCCACAAGGGCTGTAGGCAAATGTGAGTAGAGGAGTGACAAACAATGCCACTGTCCCCCTATGGGGGAGGAGGGGGAGAATATGTCCTGGTCTTCTCCCCTTCCAAAGGTTCAGGTCTGCACACCACCTCTCAGGGATGTTACTATGCATGTTAACTGGGTTAAAAAAAAAAAGTGAATAACTTTGCACATGTAAGTACAATTAATGCAAATGTATCATAAAAATGGTAGGAGAATGCGTTATTGGTCTATAAATGCTCTATATCCAAAAGCATGCTGCTGGAAGATGTTTTATACACACACACACACACACACACACAATATATTCCCTCAGCTACTAGTATGAGATTTCCCAAGTTACGAATTGGGTACCCTATATTATTTGGAGTGATATTTGAAAGATTGTGCAACTGGCCGCTCTTTGGGCTGCTCTACAAATTTCACACACAATTGAATTTGTAGCATAGACCAGTCATTCCAGGTCATGTCTGTGTATTTCCAGAATAGTTTCAGACATTTTTGAATGGGAAAGCAAATCAGACTCTTGCAGACTCCATATATTACATTTTCCTGTTATCTACCTTGTTAGTGCCTTTTTCAGATATGCTTCATATGCCAGATCAAGGAACATTTTGCCTAGAATTTCCCTTAAAACCTCTAAAAAATTCTATGCATTTGGTGGCAAATGTAATGCATATGATCCTGATATATTCTCATTTTCTTTATCACAATGTTACTTTCTACAAGGTACTCAATCACCAATAACCTATATGAAATTTTTAAGGCCTTTTTTTCTTAGAGAAAGGGAAAACACATTTGATCAATAACATGCTTAGTTATAAAGTTACAGAAGGTCTTATGAAGATATATTGTTGTTACTATTTAACTTTAATAACTTAGGCTAGAGATATTTGGAAACTCACCAATCATTGTCAGAAAATGCACATTATTGGGTTTTTTTTTCTTTCACAGGGTAAAAACTCTATTTTTTGTTTGTAAGATGTACTTTATCTTCTCATTACAGTGACTTAAGAAAGAATGGCTCATATATCTGCAATTAGAATTTATTGCAAATAAGTATTTAATATAATTATCTTATATTTCAATATATCTCATGTAAGTAGCCTTTACATAAAACCCCTAAATCTGTAAATCTGAACAAATAGATTAGTATAAAACAAGGCAGTAACTCTCTTTATATAAAATGTGCTTCCTAATGGCAAGGGGAATCTCTTGCTCATCTTAGTATTTACACATAGTAGTCCCTCGATAAATACCTGTTGCCCAAAGGAATAAATGATTAAAAATAACAGTATAAAACACAGTTATAACAGTCTGCTGCTTTATCACATAAGGATGCCTGCTGAGCAAGGAAGACTGTATCCAAAAAATGCAAGAATATACCAACCCCTACTTTAATCCAACCTCAAAATGGATTAAAGGTAGATGGCTGAGAGCAAGAGGGATTGGGAACACTCAATCACACAGCTGCTCAAGCTGTGCCCTTCCTCACTAAATTCCTTGGTTTGGAGGAGGAGGTGAGGGTCAGAATTAGTTAAAGGGGGGCAAATTAATTTATATTCAAATTTCTAATGTTAATGTCATCATTGTGCTTCAGAAACAAACATATTTCAGTTTGTCTATATAGAATTTTATACACACATGTGTACACAAACATATAAAACAAATATATATGTGTTTTATATATACATTTGTAGGGTCATGTATATAATTAATTCTACTTATATATTTGTGTATCTATAAGATATATAGCATATATGTGAGAAAAATTTCTCTGCGCACAGAGATTTACACTATTACAAAGAAGAAATACAATGGAAGTCAAGAACATTGCAGTTCATATGTGGCCTATTCGAGGAAGTTGGTGATGTCCTATGATGTGTGAGGCTTGTTCACACTCATAACTTTATGTGAATTACCAAAGAATAGAATATGAAACTTCCTAGAGACATTTTAGAAAACAAGAACCTTCCCTAATTGACGTAAGCAGATTTATAGAATCACAAGAGAATAAAGAAAACATGTTTGATGGCTGCATTCCCACCAAAGATTTGCAGAGGATTATGTTTTTAAGCTGCAAGGACTGTGAAATAGAAACCAAAACGGAATCTGAGCAGCAGCAGCATTTTCCCACATTCTACTCATTCTTGACTTCTAAATGCAAAGTCACAGATCAGAGTTTCAGGCTCACAGAATTCCACACTCAATGTTTCCATATAACCCACACAAACCTTTATAGAAAAAGGGTGATTCCTAACATAGACACTGTGAATGATGTTTAGAAGAATAAGCAACTTTTCAGTAATAAACACCTGATTTGCAGTGACCCATACTTAAAACCATTGCACTCTTCCTTCTTGTGTGTTTTCTCTCCCCCCATGCAAAAGACCCTGCTGATCTTGCCAAAACCAACACACAAAGACACTCACAACAGAGCAATAAACAAAGAAGCAGAACTTTGAGAAAGTTGTGGAGTATAAATGTGGAGAAAGGAACTTGTGAAAAGCTTGAACTACTATAGTTTGCCATGGGGCAAGACTTCAAAATGCAAATAACAGGAATTTTAAATGTTGTTAGTCATTCAAACCATAGTGGGTATTAGTTTAATCAGAACTGCTGTCATTTTCCTTAAAATCACTGCCTCTTTAGCCTTATCATCTCCTACCTGTAAGGACATTTTATAGTGAAGGTATAGATAAGTCACTGTTGGGCATGGAGTGGGAGTGGGGAAGGACAGCACAGCATGATTTGGGAGACAATTGCAAATAAAAAATAAAATGTGGAAGAATGTCCCAAATGACCTTTATCAGTTTTAGAATTTTGACAGAGCTGCACCAGGTACCAGAAAAAGAAGTCTCTTTCCATGTCTCTTCCTTTCTCCACCATCAGATGGCACCTGCTCCTGGAAGACAATTCAACACAGTCTCTACAGTATACCCATAGGATCAAGTCTAGCCCAGGGATGGTTAATAGGTTTCTGTCTCACACAACCGTACAAGTGATTTCTGGAATAGAACCAAACTACAAGTTAAAGGCTTCCTATAAGCTCACACTGGATTCAAGGGATAACAAAAATAGACTTTTTGAGGAAACTCTCTTCATTTGCCCGTTATTGAGCATAAGTAATATGCTGTGCACCAAACTATTTTTCTTGCAGCAAAGATGGTTGGTGAAGTTATGATGGAAGCACAAGAGCCAATGAAGGAAAAACTAATATAATCTATTAATATATGAAAGGGGAATGATATATGGTGAAGTTGTGTCAATAAATGTAAAGTGAAGTATGACATAGAAGCAATGATTTAAGGAACTGCTGCCAGCAAATACAAAACAAAGCAAAACAAACATAAAACAAAACCACATGATTTCTGATAAAATGCTCAGATACGTAAGTTTCAAAATTAATTGGACTGCATGATCTAGCCACATGGATTCTTCTCCTCCTTTTGAATGGGTAAAATTCATTGAGTACTAATTTAATGATTTCTAGAATTATTTTTAATAAACAGTTAAATTTATTGTTTTTGAAGAAAAAATTATTTAAAGGCACACCTTTACAGAAGAAAAACAGGAAAACAAGGACTCATTTAAAAGTTTTAAAATATATAGCTACTTTGAGATGCAAATTAAAGATAATATTGAATTAAAATTAACAGAAAGAAGTATGTTAGTTCCATCTTACACAAAGTCTAGACATTGTTCAGGTGTTAAAAGAATTTCTTGGGATATTTTCTCCTTTGAGTTAAGAATAAAAATTAAGTAGTTTAAAATGTCATTTTATATAATACAAAATATCAATAATATGTCCAGAAGGCACCTATAATTGAAATATTATATAAATGTTCCTGGTAACATGAAACCATTTCAAAATGATTTTAAAAAAACTCCACTGTCACAGTGCTATTTCCCAGCTATGGTGGCAGCACCGGTGACCAGATAGATACTGGCTTTTCTGGTTTGGAAGAACAAGTAATGGTAACAGAAAGCACCACCCCATGATTCATGTGTCAGATTAAGGTTTAAAGCATTCTTCACTAGAAGAATTTCCAAGGTTATTCCTTCCCGCAAACTTTGTATATAAGTCCCTCTATCTCCATGGTTACCAAAAGCGGAATCATTCTACTTCAAATTTCAACTCATTTGCTGTTGAATCTCAAGCATCAAATGACCTTAACCTATAGGTTGTCTTTGGATGATTTCATTCTTTCAATTGATTCTGGACAAGACTTGTTTTCTTCACTTTGAAAACAAGTGCAAAAATAAAGAAAAATAATTTTAAAACTACACATTTTATACTCATTATAATTAAAGCTGGACTGCTACATTTTTACATCTAGCTGTATTGTTTAAATAATCTGAGGCTTTGGGCAGCAGGGAGATCAGCACCAAGAAGAAGGTGATCTGAGAATTTTTTTTTCAATTAAGATGGAAGGAGGTGATTCTTTGGGTTAGGTTGCCGGAGCTAGTAAATCATGTGAATGATTCTCCTCAGCTATAGTTAAAAGGGGCTATTTTCAGCTTTGTGGTTAACAGGGGATATTAAAGTAGAAGAGGACAAGCAGTCTAGCTTACATGATCTCCTGGTCCTAGCGTTTCTTTTCTCCCACAAAGAAAATATAAGAAAACAAAGCAAAACAAAACAAAAGGATTGTCAACAACAAGAAAATGTATACCTGACCTTGTTTATCTCTTTAGCATCAGAGTCAGCTCAACCCTCATTATCAGCCACAGAAGCAGTGATGTGAGATGGGTGTTTCCAGCCAAGTTCTTTCCTGTTTTTTCCCAGCAACAACATTACAACAGAATCAACACAAAAAACCCAACACTTTTATTGAGTCTTCAGTGTAAGCACTAGATGCTGTATAAGATTCAAAGATGGATATAAATAAATTCTTGTTCTCAAAGCTTACCATCTGGTTGAGTAGCTACCCACCATATTCCCCCTTTTATTGAAATTTGGATATCTCTTTTGTGCTTGCATAAAAGAATGAAGTGGGAGCCTGAAGGAGGAAGAATTAATATCTGTTTGGAAAAATCAGAAACTACTATCTAGAGGCAGACCTTGAAGGTGTGGGAAGGGCAGGGTTTGAATAGGTGGGAATAGAAGGGAAACATCACAAGTAGAGAACATGGAATCACCAAAAGCATCTAATTTGGTATTTAGGTCATAATGAGCTTAGAGTGGGAGTTACAGAGAGAGTACAGGTTTCAGGTAAGAGGAAAGTGGCAGAAAAACAGGTAGGACCATTCTACAGAGGACCTAAAATGCTAATGTAAAAAGAACGCATTTCGATCTGTAGATAATAGAAAGCCTTTGGAAGTGTTTTACAAGAGTGGTGATTCGTCTTCCTAAGATGCAGTCCTGGCCATACCTTGTCTTGATGCATTTTATAAAGTGGGTGCAAAGAGGACACACAAGAATGGCATGGTCCTCGGTGTCAAGATGGGGCCATGGAGTCTACTGCCACTGTGCTGAGACTTTCATCTCTGCACTCTTCACCGGGCTGCCCCACCCTCACCTCAAACTCTCTGCCAGCTTTCCTATGCTGGGCATCCAAAAAGCCTCCGCCATCATCAACCCTTGTTACACTGGAAATATCACATAAACAAAGCATATGCTCTGCAACATCTCTGCATTCCTGGGTAGTTAGATAAAGAACCAGGCAACACTCAGCTAAGGTCAGGGGACTGTTCTCTGGAAAGTCCAGTGGTTAGCTGCATAGAAATGTTCTCCACATGCTACTTATGGTCCACTCCCATCCCCACTGCAGCACTGTTTCTGGCTCCCAACAGCTCTAAAGAGATCCCTCCCATTTGAGAGGATACAAATTGAAAGAAATTACAGCTGAAGATGCAATTGGATGTTGAGTACAGGGGAATATCCCTGGTAGGAAGCCTAAAGGCTGAGGAGACCCTGGTTATGACAAATTCAGTCAGCCATACCTCTGAGATACAACAAATTCATAGAACACACATTTCAATGAAGTAAAGCAAAGATATGCAGACAGTACCAAAACAGATTTATAGTATATCTATGGTATTAAAATTTCATGGGAGAATTTTATTAACTAGGAAAAATATAAGGCTTCTTAGAAGAGCAATGATGATAAAAGGTTGAAAACCCCAGTCATGGACACATAGGAGCTTCAAACTAGTGCCAGTGGTTTCACAGGTGAAATAAAAAGAGGAAGAGAGGAAAATCTATGAAAAACTCCACCCTGAATAGTTATCTTCTGAGTCAAGGTGGAGCTGTGAGAAGACTTTAGCATGCACTCCGACAAAGCTGAGAGTAGCTATTCAGAGAGCTAAAGGTGGAATCTGAAACTCCTAGGTCTTGCCAAGCTACAGAGATAGTCTACTGAGTGGCAGCTGGGTAAGAGGCAGGCTCTGCCAGTTTAGGACTGGTGCTTTAAACTTGAGGGTGGGGATTTCCCATGGCCTTCCTTAAAGTTCAGGCTTGTAGAGACAGAGCTGGAGTTCCCCAGTTATTGCTCTACATTTAGGGACAGACATGGAAGACTGAGCTTAGCTTTAAATACTGTCTCTCCAAAGCCTGTAAGTTTCCACCTGCTTCTAGGTTCCTCTAGGCCTTCCGTAAGTCAGTGAACTGGAATCCAGTGATACCTTGGCAACCAAATTCTTCTCAGTGATGACATAGTATCCTCTTTGTGGCTGAGGGTTAATCAGATGGAGAGAATAAGAAGAGGTCTGGGGCCATTCATGACATCAGACACTTCTATTAGAGTTTCTATGTAATTGTTTTATCCACCCACAAACAACTGGAGTCTTGCCAAGTATCTGAGTCTTGGGAAGGGAGTGGAAAAATGAACAGAACTGGAGCAGGAGGAAGGAGGTGGCTCTGGAAGGAAAATACGATATGTGAAGGATGGGGGAGGAGAGCAGGAGCAGGAGGAGGAGATGATAGTGAAGTTATAGAAAATGAAGGTAGTGGTGGATTTTAGCTGAAAAGAAAGAAAATGTGAAGCAAATTGTTCTGAAGGCTAATTAGATGGATATGTAATTTTCTCTAATTATGTTGTACAAGAAAATTAAGCATATTTATATATGCAGAGACTCTATATCCCCACATAAACATGCAAACACACGTATATGTCATCTTATTAGGTATGTATGTAATATTTGGGCGTGTAATTTTCTAATTTGGTAATTACTTAATAGCGTTCTTCTTTCAAGTTTCCCACTTTTGAATTTCTTTTTGTGTTCCTGTATGCAAAGCAGAAAGTGAGAGGATACTTCCAAAAATGGAAATGCATCAAGGCAGGCTATGAAAACTTGATGAGGTAGTCACCCTTCAGATCTTTAAAGGATTTCTTGTAAAGGATGAATAATACTCAATATAATTACTTGCTGAGGGTTTAGGATATACTTTTTAATTATAGGGTTATACATGTAAATGTTTATGGGCTTGCCCTGACAAGTCTCAAGAAAGGTAGAGAAGGTTTAAGTCTTGTGGGAGTAGAAACAGGTCCACAAAAGGAAGTAATATTGGTGTCTCACATCACTTAATGTGAAATTGGCTTTGGAATTTATGTTCATGCCTTTTATGGTTTTAAAAAAATGGAGAGCTGATTTGCATTTGTAATAGGTACTCAGATTCACATCCAGTGAAATCCAACTAAGTTCACACGCCCATGTCATTTTGACAAGAGTGAGATGCAGATGAAACTAAGGACTCTCATTTAGACCAACATAGACCAACATGACATCCATGCCTACAAAGCGTAGTGGAAGGACAGAGATTTTTTTTTTACCTCATTAAATTCAAGAAAGAAAACATTTCATTTTCCATACTTTTGATGTGTTTTAACCATGAATTTTTCACATAATTATCTCAATTCTCCACTTATTTCGGTAGCTACACATACATGCACTGAGTTTGGTAAAAATCATACTTACCACCTTGCTAAAATAGAATTCAGCCCAATCTAAATTTCAATATGGAAACTATTTAATTATATGAGGGTGCTAATGTGGCCTGGAGAAAAAGAATACTTAGCCATCAATCAAGTATGCACTATCAAAACCGCATGCTTGAAAAACTGATGGGGGGGCGGATATGGCTTAGGCTGTTGGGCACACCCCTCCCATGTGAGAGGTCCTGGGTTCAGCTCCTAGTGCCTCTTGGAGAAGGAGAGCAAACCATGAGCAGACAAACAAGAGAACCATCTGGGAGAGGAGGGGTAAAGTAAAAAATAAATAGAAGTGAAAAATAAATAAACCTTTAAAAGAAATTTTAAAATAATGGCTCCCATCTTTACAAGGGAAAAATAATCACAGTATTTGAAAATTGAAGGCTATTGAGCCTAACTCTCTCCACCCATCTTACAGGGGAAGAGTCACTTGTCACCAGTGCACCAGAGATGCTTCTAGCCACAAATCTCTGTGTCTTCTTAAAAGGCACTGCCAGAAGCCTGGCTTATTCCTCACAGTGCTCAGGGCCCCAGCTTTAGGGTGCTGCTTCTCTCCTCCAAGCTGACACATACCTCGGGGTGAGTTTTCTTTGCATGAGCTATACCTTAGAGCTTTTTTCTAAATATGTTTTTGTTTGGTTGGTTGGCTCATTGTCAAGGGTCCACATCATATTTGTGAAAGAGTCCAGTAATGCCATCACTAAATTCAGACTCTAAATTAGTATTCAGGCATAACAAAACTGAAAAATGTCAGACAAATAGGCTTTGTCTAGGCTCAATAAAGCTACCCTGTCATTTCTTTTTAAATACTCCTAAAGAAATTAAGATCTTTTATTCACCACAATTCTTCCAATATGTTTTGATTTTGTGAAGGAACAAAGGTAAAAAGCATTGAGAAAATGCCAAGATTAGTGTTTTGCTGTGTTTTCTCTATTGTTTGAAGAATTTAGGATGGTTTAGTGGTTGTTTTCCTTTGCAAAATCCAGTTAATGCAGACCCTTTTACTAATTGCAGAATCTGGCTTTGATGGCATGTAATGAGCCATTCCTTAGGAA
>PVKH010034473.1:0-11808 GCA_004027955.1 Chaetophractus vellerosus
GGAAAAAAGATAATCCCACACAGAAACGTGTATTACGCAAAGGAATAAAAACACCAGAAATGGCAAATTTGGAGATGTAGGTAAGCATTTTATTCTTTTAAAATATTTTTCACAGATAATTGACTGTTAAAGTAAAAATGAATTGTGATATTTATAGTGTGTGTAGAAATAAATGTGGAACAACAATAGCAGAAAGGATGGTGGAAAATGGAAGTAAACTGCTAAAATTTTCTTATATTACCTCTAATGTGATATAATAGTATTTGATTTAGAATGTTATAAGTTTAAAATGCTGTTGGTAAAACCTAGAGAAACAACTAAATAGTGCACTGATATTCCAATAGTGTAGATAAAGTAAAATTATAATAAAATAGAAAAGAAAAAGAAGGATGAAAAAGAAACAAAATTATGGGGCACAGGAGAACATGAATTAGTACTAAAATGTAGATTCATATGAACCAGTATCAGTAATTATATTAAATGTAAAATTGTCTAAACACTCCAATTAGCAATCAGGTATTGTCAGGCAAGATATAAAGAACCAATCAATATGCTGTCTCTCTCTGAAAGATACATAATGTTTATATAAAGACACAGATGGCTTAACAGTAACGAGGGGGAAAGATACATCATGCAAACACAAATCATGCTAAAGCTAGAGTAGCTTTAATAATATCATGCAAAGTAGACTTTAGGACGTGGAATATCACCAGGTAGAAAGAGGGATATTCTGTACTAATAAATGGATCTATTCATCAATAAGATATAACAATTCCTCTGAACGTGTGCACCTAATAGCAGACTTTCAAAATATATGAAGCATATATTAACAGAACTAAAGGAAGAAATAGATGCACAACTCTTCTTAGCGATTTTAACAGTCTGCACTCAGTAATTGATATAACAAGTGGACAGAAAATCTATTAACGATATAGAAGATTTGAACACCATTAACAGACTTGAGATTATTGGTCTTTGTTGACCACTCGACCCAACATTAGCAGAACATATTTTTTTAAGTGCACTTGGAACGTTTGCCAAGGTAGACCAATCGTAGTCCATAAAAAGGATCTGTAAATATAAAAATAATTAGAATCATACAGAGTGTCCTCTAAATAAAAAGGAATTAAACCAGAACTCAATAACAGAAAGCTATTTGAAAAATATTCAAATATTTGGACATTACCGCAAAGGACACTTCTAAATAATACATAGATCAAAGAGGAAATTTTAAATAATTAGAAAATATTTTGAACCAATCGAAAATGAATCCACAACAGATCCAAATTCACAGGATGCAGCTAAACTAGTGATTAGAAAGAAATTATTCCTCTACGTAAAGTTTTAATACCAATGATCTCAGCTTCTACTTTAAAGAACTAGAAAAAGAAAACAAAATCAGTACAAAGTATGTTAAAGGAAGGCAATAATAAAGATTGGAAATCAAAGATAGAGGATACAGACTTAAGATGGAATCACAGTAAAATAAAGAAATCAAATAATACCACTTTCATTAATGAAAGAGATGACATTAGTACAGATATTATAGGCATTATAAGGATAATAATGGAAGAGTGTAAGTAATTTTATGCCAATAAATTTGACATCTATGATGAATTAGACAAATTCATTAAAGGACAACATTTCTGAGTATTCACTCAAGAAGAAATATATCTAAATATCCCATTGTCTAATAAAAAGTTTATTTTACAATTTACATTCTTCCTACAAAGACAACTCCAGTTCCACTTGACATAACTGGTGAATTCCAGCACATATTTATTAAATTAATACTAAAATTAAAGAACACATTCAGAAAATAGCGGAGGGGGAGGAAACATATCCTCTTTCATTTTATAAGATCAGCAAAATCCCAATTCTAAACCCAGACATAGACATTACACGGACAAAAATAAAAATAAAGATCAATTTTTCACATGTGTATAGATGCAAAAATCCTTATCAAGGTGCTAGCAAGCCAAACCCAGCAACTTATAAACAGGATTATACATTATGATCATGTAGGGTTTATCCCAGGAAACCAGGGTTTCTATAACATTAATAATCAAGTCAATATAATTAACCACATTACACTGACATCTTGAAGATTCAGAAAAATAATTTTATAAATTTGATTAAAATTAATAATTAATAATTATAATATCTCACAAAGATAGGAAAAGAAAACAAATTCCTTAACTTGTTAAATGGTATCTATGAAAATACTACAGCTGACATCATATTTAAAGATGAAGTCTGAATGCTTTGACCCCTAAAGATGGGAAAGAAAGGCAAGTGCGCTGGCTTTCAATACTTCTATCCAACATTATATTAGCTGGCTTAGCCAGTGAAATGAGGCAGGAAAAAATATAAAAGGAGTAAAAGGCTATTTGTGAGGATAAAATTGCGTTAACTGACATACACACACAAAACACTCACATACTATTACAAATAGTAAGTGAATTCATCATGGTTACAGGTATAGATCGATATACAAATTCAATTCTGATTTATAAACTAGCAATGAAAAATGGAAAATGTAGTTTAAAATATTATTTAAAATAGTGTTAAAAACATACATTATCAGGAATAAGTCTAATAAAACTCGTGCAAGACCTCTAAAATAAAATCTATAAAACATTGCTGGGAGAAATTTAAAAAGACTTAAATGGATAATTTTGTATTCCTTTAATTATTCTTAAGCGGGGTAGTAAAATGATCAGATTTTCATTTTGGAAATATATTGGAGGAGCTAGAGAACATTTCATTGGAGTTAAGAAGTCATTTAGAAAACTGTACTACTAGTTTAGGAGAGAAATTATGAGAATTTAATCAGTTCCTAAAGCAGTGCCTGCCAATTGTAACAGCTCAATAAATATTTCTTGTGTTGCATATATTCTTAATCACCTAATAGCAGCTAGTTATTTATACTACCCTTTTGGTTTACAGAATATTTTATATTGGAAAACAATTCTCTGCTGAAAGAAGCTCTTCTGAAGAAGAAGATAGCAAAGTCAGAAATTAAAATGCTTCATATTGATGATTATGGTAAAGTTTTGTGCATGCTCTATTATTCAAGACCAACTTTCTCTACATCTTATTGTTTTACATGTAAATGATTCCCCATCTTTAATATTTTGCTCTTTCTTTAAAAGAATTTCCTTTACAGTTGTCCTTTCCCAAAGATTTTACGGACCGAAACCAGTATGCTCTTCTCTTAATAATGTAAGTATTTTTTTTGTTTATGAAATAAAGGAATATAAATATTTTGCCATCTTTCTTATGCCTCATATGACAGCATTCTGATAAAAAATTAATCGAAGTCCTATGTGTGTAGTTACTAGTGCAGCTGCCATGTGTTTGAATTTCCACAGAAAACCATCTCTAAACTACATTTAGGGCTGTGTAAATTTTGTGCTTCTCACATCCCAAATAGAATTCACTGCTACACTGGGAATAGTGACAGTAGATAATTTGGTTTGTGGAAGTCTATTTAGCAATTAATCAAGCCCTGTGCTCTTTACTGGTTGTTTATGCAACAATGAGGAAACAGTTATTTCCATTGCTGAAGCAATCGGTTTTATTTTTGCCACTCTATCAGTTTTCCTCCCTGGATTCATGGCTGGCAAGAAGCAGCTCCCATGATTTGCCCACCTTGAACTTGACTTTGGAATTGAATTCATTCAGATTTTCTGTGAGGTGATACTGTTGCTGTGCCCCTAACAACTAATGGGTAACTAACAGTGTTCAATTTTCAATGTATTCCCAAGAGCTGTTTTCCTTATTAACAGTCCATTAAACATATTGATATGTCAGTGCTTAAAATTATCTGGAGTTATATGTGGAGCAGAAGTAGAAATAGTAATATATAAACTTATATATGATAACATTACTTATTATGATTACTGAGTAGGTAGAGGTTAAGTGTTCTGGCTGTGGAATTAGACTGCCTGGGTTCAAATTCTGGTTTTACCTTTCACTAACTGTGTGTCCTTGTGAAAGTTACTTCACTTCTTATAATACTACCCGTGTTTTAAGGCTGTTTTATGTTTAAATTAAATGCAATGCATAAAGTGCTTTGCACAGTGCATGGCAATAAGATTTTTCTGGGTTTTGTGGTGAGAAATCATTATTTTTGTGTAGATTGCATTGGTTTAATGTAGACATTTTAATATATAGAAGCAATTTGTGGCTTCATTTTAATAAATCGAATATTTTATAAATAACATAATTCTTAATATTTTCCATCACTCCAGCATTCATTCTGGTATCTAAAGCCTTGGGATTACTTAGTTTCTCAGGGCCAGACCTTGCTCCTTTGTCTCTAAAGCCAGATGGCTCTGAAAGTTCTTGGGGTCTTCTTGAAGAAGTTATTATTTGCTTTTTCTTAACTTCTTCTTCTGCCTCTTCTCATTCACCTAGATCCTTTCAATTCCCATTTGAACTATAACTGTGATTTGTTGAAGAAGTGTTGAGGCACTAAAAAGAGACCAAAATGAAACAAAAAAGCCTCAACCTCATCTTCTCTCTCAGATATATCTCCCTTTGGGGAAGTGAACTTTTCTCTTTATTAACTGAAAAATAAGATTTCTCAGGGAAAGGAAACCTACTGATATATGCTTACCTTCCAAATGGGAGATGATAGAACTGACTTGAGGCATTTCATTCTGCAAACAGAGATGCACACTTGCATCTCCACTGCTTCCAGATAGTGCATACTTTGGGGGGGGGGGAAACAGGTACAGAGCCAAGAAGTACAGGCTCTGTCTGGAGCATTGAGTCAGAGAAGCTAACTGGCTCATCTTGGTATCAAACTTTTCCTTTGGTATGGTTGTTATTTAGCTTAAATGAGGAATATAAAGGTTAGCATAAGAAGACAGTCTGAAGATTACTGTTGTTGCAAAGGATAATTAGGTCATTTTTTAGAAAGAAGATATTAAAGTAAAGGCTTTAGAGTGAAATAGACCTCGGTTCAAATCACAGCTCAAAGATTTACCAACGTGTTGCTTAATTTCTCTAAGCTCCTGTTTTCTTATAAATAAATTGGAAACAATAGAATGGAATATATATGTAAATATATTATTATTGTGTTTGGTAGAACATAAACATTTGCACATGGTGTTTAATAAATTGTAACCATAATCACAGTCATTAGTATTAATTGTAGTATTTTAAATATGTAATTTATCAACATAAACATTTAATATGCAATTTAGCATCCATAAAATTATTTGAAAGACATTTACTATTAAAGTACATAAAGTAGTGTACTCATGCCAATAGAATTTACTTTGCTGCTTTTTTGGTTGATGAAGGGAATAATGAATGCTGATAGCGATCATTAGCGGTTATTTCCTTTTTTATATGCTGGCTACATTAAATATGAATTACTTTATCCAAACTCCATGGTTTTCAGAATTAGAAGCTCAGGAGTCTTGCTCATATTTAATAATTCGGTATGTAACTTGAAAAAAATAAACCAAGGATTCTTTTCTTTTTAAAATTTTATGTTTATGAGATGATCTATTGTTTGCAATTGCATTCTCATGCCTAAAATGTTTATGTTTGGAAGCATATATGGGTCAGAATAGCTTAAATATAAAGTGTTTTTTTATTCTGCCTTAAGTTGCTTGTATTTTAAAGGAATATTTTCTTATCTGAAGATTAAGCACTGTTTCCAGTGACAAATGGACTCCCCAATTTTTAATTAATTAATTAATTAATTAATTAAAATTTTTTTTCTATATGGGCAGTTAGTGAGGAATGATATATAGAGTATTATTTAAATGAGGCTAAGAGATGATTTGGTGGTTTTTAGCATCTCTAATTTATTGCTATTCTCTGCAGAGTATCTAGTACCCGACAAACTAGGAGACATTTCTTCATCTATAGAGATAGGTTAGAGGCAGAAAATTCTATGATGAATGTGTGAGTTGATAGATGCTGTAACAGGTAAATGAGTGGCTGAAAAGAAGATTGGCCTTGAAAGAAGTGGCTGCTGGTATGTGGATACCCTCTCTGCTAAGTCTTCATTAGGAATCTCAGACGACATGGTTCTCTGAAGACCTGTTTGTGGCCATATTTTTTGAAACACAAACCTAATCTCATGAGAATGAAAGTACAAGAGAATCAATGAACAGAATATTTCACTGTAAAAGAAAATCTACAAATTTCTTTTCACCACCACAAATGTATCCCATTGGCCTAGACTTACTGTGGTCTCTATATGGCCATGCCCCCCTTTTCTGGCCTACTCCAGTTCCCCTTCTGGTGCCTTATTGTCGTTCCAGAATCTTTCTGTTTAACAAGACAGGTAGTCCTTAAGGTCTCAGTAGTTTAATTCTTTCATTATATCTTTCTATACACGTCTGTATCCATTTCAGCGTTTATAACCTTGAGTTGCTATTTATGTTATCCTTATTTTCTACTAATGTATATCTAACTTAGTACAGAAAACATTTACCAAGTTCTTGTGCTGATGACTGTGGGTAGATTAAAAAAGGTTACAAGCATCTTGAAGTCTGTAATAGTTTTTAAGAATTTTTAGCTACTTAGAGCACAAAGAGAAAACTTATGAAAATTTATTCATTAACCTCTAATTCTCTAACATTCCAAGACTGAAGATTCTGTGGGAGATATGCTCAGTTATAGATAGATATTTATTTGGTAAATATGTAAATTCCACTTTAATATGCCTGCATTTGGTAGGATCCAGTCCAGAAAGGTATACTGTTATGAAAGATAACAAGCGTTTACTTTTTAAAAATTATTTTCTGTCTCCATGAAGAAAAGTAGAGTTGAGCTGGGGACTTTAATTCAGTGCCCAACATCTCTTTCCATTATCTCCTCTTTCATGTTAAACTTACCCATTCATAGGGTCTTACCCAGCAAAGCATAGACTGTTCCACAAATTATATTATTTTCCAGAATGTGGCAGGGTCTATCATGTTCCTCGGCTTTTGTTTCTTCTCCTGGAATTTATCTTCCTTGAAATCTTAGTGAATTTTGGTCTTCTACCTAGTCTTATCTCCCTGAAGCTTTCCTTGACGCTCCTCTTTAGTCCATCTACTTCCTATCACAATCCAAATACATGCCCCCTTCTAAGCCTGTGTCCAATTGCTCTCTATCTGCCTTAAGACAAATTGAACATATTGCCATATTTTTCATATTTTCCTAATTTTTGTAAGGATGTTTCACTAGATTTTGGACCAATGATCCTGAAGGAAGATTTGCAAGTTAGAAGTGAGTATCTGGAGAAATAATTTGCCAAGTAGCTTATGGGATATTTCAATATCTTAAGAAAACAGAGATGTTAAAATTTTTATTTTATGTATCTTATATACTGAACAAGGTATGATTAATTGTATGTTCCACATATCAACTAGCTTCTACAGTATGAATTACTACAAAAATATTTGTTCAGGAATAAATTAATAATGCTCAGATGCCAGATGAGCTTAGTGAATATTACAGTTTTCCCAACAAGCTATTCGAGGGAGTATTATTCATTTTAAGATATTCTCACATTTGATCAATGTTATGCATATCAAAGTCCCACAATTTGGTCTCCTTAATGAAAGTGAGCTGTTTGCCAGCTGTTTTTTTTTCTATAATTAAACTGTTGAACAACAGAATGTAATTAGTTGATACATTCATAGTGAGTGCTATCTTTCAGTTACTGTTTTCTAATAGTCAAGAAAATAACATCACCAGGTTCTTATGCACACGCTTTCCTTTCAGCACACAAAATGAGATATTGTTTAAAATTGTGAATTGCATTGAGCCCATAGGATCATGAATCGCACCTTGATCTTTTAGCTATGGATGTTACCTAAGAGTCCATGCTATTTGTCAAGCCCCTGACCAAGTATACTTCATATCTGGATGATTCAGCTCTATCAATATTTTCTATTCTGTCCCCATGTTCTTTACCTCCTCTTCCTTTTCTTAAGTTCCTTGTCCTATCCTCTCTCTTCTTTTAGTGGCTTTTCCACTCTACCACTAGGGTGAACTTGGTCAAATCTGTATCAAAAAATGCAGCTCTTTTGTCTATAATTCTCTCATTATTTGTCATTCAAATTGTCAAAAATTCACATTCCCTAGCAAAGCATACAGAAGTCTCCATGAGCTATTTATGATCTATTTCCTATTTATCTTTCTATATTCATCCCACTCCAACCACCACTTAGATAGAGATTCAGTGCTCCAGATCTACTTTGTTCTGAAAAATAGCAGCTCCTCATTCATCCCTGTCTGACAGTACCTTTAGCTTCTTTGTCCAACTAGGAAAGCTCTGTTAATAATTCAGGAAGGACTTCTACATAATTCTATGCATACTTTTATAGTAACACATAATTATACTATATTACAAATGTTTGCTTTGCTGTGCCTTCTATTAGACTGTAAACTCCTTGCTGGTAAGAATTCCTCTTGTGTTGTTTTGTTTTTGTGCAGTAATTGGAGCATTATTGGTAGAGTGAATGAATGAATGCGTGAATGATCAAACAAACCCATCAACCCAGAGTTTGCTATCAGGAATGAAGTCAAGGTGGGAAAAGAGGGAGAAGTAAATTGTTTCAGAGTGTAAAGAATGTGCATAAATTCAGCCTTTTGGATGAGTCATTTAATTTCTTTGTAGTTTAGTTTTCCACCTTGTAAAATGTGAGGAGACTTTCTCTTTTCTCTTAAAACCTTTCTGGATAATGTTGAATATTGATTGGGCTTTCATGCATATTAAGCATATTTTCTTTAAAAATCATATTTAATTATATCTAGTATTTATTGGGTGTTTTTAATGCAACAGGCACCATGCTAAAGATGTGTAGATACCATCTTTAATCTTTATAGAAAACATGGAAGGTTAATATCATTATCCCCATTTAAGACAAGGAAACTAAAACTAAAACATGTCACATATATTACCCCCAAGATTATGAACAGAGCAAAATTCAGATTTGAACCAGGTTTTATTCATTTCCTTTTCTGCCTCAAAACCGTCTGCTCTTTCTATTTTTCTCTATTGACTGCATGACAATGCAGTCCATTGTATGGTAATTATTATTGGCAAATTATCAAAGAACACTGCTTCTTTATAGTCAAACTCTTAGAATCTTTTATGCTTCTCACTTAACAGTTTCCAAGAACTTCTGGAACATAACATTTTCTACATGCACCATGTTAGTGCTTTGACATGAAATATTGATTTTTGAAATTATGAGTCTCTATATGGGAGATCAAATTCTCAGCTCAGACTATTCATAAAATTCTGCGTTCTTATCAAAATATTTACTTATGGGAAATCTACATTCTTCTGTTATTTCATGGATTTCTAGAATTTTGAGCACATCAGAATGGCAGAGGTAGGTTTGCTTTTTTTTTTCAAGAGTGAAAATACATATTTCAAAAAACTGCACAACATTCTCTGATCCATCATTTGTTCAAGCCAACTGCACATCCTCTTTACTAAGTTTCTTTCAAAGATAACACATACTGTCTCCTATGAAACAAGAAAGAGCTGGTACTTGTCTCAAAGAGTGATTATTATCATTTTACCATGTAATGAGGGTCAAAGCTTAAATTTTATGTTTCTGATTTTTCTCATTTTTGTTAATCTTCCTCATTTAAATAGTGGAAAATGTACCCACATTATAATACATAAGAAATGATTAAGAAGAGAAAAGACAGTGACATTTAATCTAGGTAATGGAAGGGGAGAAGGTGATCATTTCTTTTCATTCTTTTTCTTGAACATATTTAACCTTGTTCTTTCACAATCGGTGAATAATGCATCTTAAATGTCAACATTCATTTCACAGTACTATTTAAAGTTGTTCAAACCTAAGATTGATGTATTGAGAAAGTACCACGGAAAAATATAAAAACTTAGAATGAAAGAGCATAAAATATGTTAGTTATAATATTTTATTTAGTGGTTTCCTTTCAATTGACACATTTAGGCATATATTTTTATAACATAATTTCTATGACTTGCACAATTACACAATGTTCGTTTTTTTCCTCTGTTTTACAGCTTTCAGGTATGCATGCTATAATATGCATGATATGGGTTCATTACTGGTTGATATAAATATAAATGTTGTGTACAGTAAACCCATTTATATGTTTTTACAAATATTTAGTATTTTAATTATATATACTAATTGCTATTTATCACATACAAGGATATTCTATATTTAAAGATATCCTATTGAAAAATTTCACAAGAAACATGTCCTAATTTACCTGGCTTTTAGGTTCGGAAATACAAGGGTTTATCTGTATTTTAATAATTCTCCTTTTTTTTCTGTTTAAGTGATTTTTTTGTTTCTAAAAAATCAAGATAGAAGAGAATATTAAGTATATTACTAGGTTAACATACTTTGAAAGATTAAACTTAAGATATTTAAATATGGTATTGTTTCCTTTGGTTATCTCATTAAGCTTCAACTTTGAGCAGTACATCATTGAGTTTATGTTATTCTGGTACAACTCTTAAATCCTCTTCCCTTTTTATATTATATGTAAAAAAGTTGTCTCATAAATCACATAAGACTATGTATCATATAGGTAAAATAAAGAAGAGTTAAGGGAGTCCATTGATGATAGTAAGTTACCAGAATTACAGCCTTTTCTGTTAAATGCCATACATATATTCCTGAGAAATGAGCATGAAGCAAAATCCCACACACTAAAAATGCCAGGGCATCTGGATAAGAACATCAAAACTATTAAGCATTTAGAACAGAACCACAACTCAAACAATAAAAGTCCTAATAAAAATAATAGTAGTGTTAAATTTCAAGTAGTTCGAATAAGTCAGTCCTTTCCAAACTTAAACTCGGGAATGTGTCTTCTTCCATGAGGATATTCTTTTCCAACCATTTTGAACATTTTTATTGGGCCATTTTTACCAAATGTATACCTTATCAATGGGAAGCCTTCTTCAGCAATTCATATATTTGCAGTCACTACACTCAGAACTCTGTTATTGCCAAAAAGCCGACCATACAGGAAAAATTAAAAATTTTGGAAGCTACTAAACCAGCCACAAATTGAATTAAAGAAAGGCCATTGGGTTGATTCTCAACCTTTTTCTTAAGGATTTAATATGTTGCTAAGGCATCCTATTTAATTGTGATGAAGCTTGTCCTTAATTTCCACCAAAAGTTGTGCCTGAACCACAGTGATGTCTGCTTTATTCCATCATCATTCCCCTTTTAGCCATTACATATGAACTTTGTCTTACAAAAGAAACATACACAGCAGAACATACTCTATCTTTGAGAATTAAAAGTATTAAAAAGTGCACTCTAAATATATGTAAATCATGCATGTATAAATATATATTAATTTAAGGATATTCTTGCAAAATATGCCAATGTATACACCATGTAGTTTACAAGGCATTTCCATATAATTTTCTTGTACTTTATTCTCAAAGTTACATGAATTACAACAGGGCAGATATTATAATCCCTATTTTGTAGGTGAGGACACTGTAGATCAGAAGTGGTAAGTAAAGTATCATATGTGAAAATTTAGCAGAAGGGTACATTTTCAGGCTTTCATTATTTTTCCCTGAGAAATTCTAAAGATAAAGGCATTCAAAAGATGTGGTGTAAATTTAGAAAACAGGCCCAGTTTTAGAACTCATTTGAAAATAAAAGATACTCTGCACACCTTAAATACATAATCCTATTCCCTGCTACGAATTCCATTTTCCTTTTGCTTTGAGAATGTAACTACTTATAAGGCAAAGATACTAAATGAATATTTCGATGAGGTCAACTCTTTTTTTACATATCTCCC
>PVKH010034474.1:0-11864 GCA_004027955.1 Chaetophractus vellerosus
TCTGCTTGTCTCCCCCTGCTGCGGCATCCCGCCGAGTCAGCTCACCGCGCAGCAGCTTGCCCTGCTCGTGGCGGCTTGCTTGCTCGAGGAGGCCCCGGGAACGGAACCCAGGGCCTCCCATGTGGTAAACCAGAGCCCAACCAATTGAGCCACAGCTGGTTCCCCATTCTTACCTCTTATAATCTTCTTTTCAAAATTGTCAGTACAATAAGACAAGGAAAAGGGCATACAGAATTGGAAAGAAAAGGTAAAACTGTCTTTATTGGCAGATGACATAGTTGTTGATATATAAAACCCTGATGAATCTACAATCACTATTACTAATATATGAATATGGCAAGGTTGCAGAGGTTACAAGATTCATATACAAACTTCAGTTGTGTTTTTATATACTAGCAACAAACAATTAGAAAATGAATTATGAATTCCACTTCCAATAGCAAGAATCCTACATTGAAAACTACAAAATACATAGATTGGTAGTCTTGATATTGTTAAGATGTTGGATATTCTCAAATTGATCCTTAGCTTCAAGAAATCCCAATAAAATCTTAAAAAGTTGTTTGTAGAAGTTGACATGTTGACTGAAAACTTCCTGTGTAAAGGCAAAGGCCCTAAAATAGCAAATACAATTGAAAAATAAAAAGAGCAAAATTGGAGGAATATGCCACCTGATTTCAAGACAGTGTGGAATTAGAGTAATGGTAGGTAAATAGAGAGTCCAGAAATAGATCCACACAAATATATGGTCAATTAACTTTACAAAGACAATTTAATGGGAAAAGAAAAGTCTTTTAAATAAATATTGCTGAAATTCAACCCCTTTCTGATTCCATGTATAAAAACTGGCTTGAGATGGATTATAGACTTAACTGTTAAAGCTAAAACTGTAAAGCTTATAGAAGAAAACATAGTTTAATATTTTTGCAAATTTAGAGACAGGCAATGATTTTCAAGAATGCAAATAGCATAAGTCATAAAAGAAGAATAATGATAAATTAGATTTCAACAAAATTAAAAATTTCTACAGTTTGAAAAATATTTATAAGAAAGTGAAAAGACAAGCCACTGACCAAGAAGAAATATTCACCCTACATTTTCACCTGACAAAGGATCTGTATTCAGAATAAACAATTCTTTAAACTCAGGAATAAGTTAAACCACTTGATTTTTACAATCAAAGATTTAATAGACATTTCAGAAGAGAATATATGAATGACTGATAAGAGGATGAAAATATGTTTAATATCTCTATCATCAGGTAAATCAGAATTCATACCACAATGAGATACCACAACACACCTATGAGAAAGGCTGAAAACATCACCAACAACAACTATTGGCAAGGATGTGGTGCTTTTGGAACTCTCATAGTTGCAGATGGGAATGAATGTAAAATGGTTGTAACCACATTGGAACACAGTTTGGCAAATTCTTATGAAGTTAAGCATATACTTACAATAGACCCAGAAATTCCACTCTTAGGTATTTATTCTAGACAAATGAAAAGATACGTTCATACAAAGACAAAAATGTTCATAGCTTCCTTTTTTCATAAAAGCTCTAAACTGGAAACAACCGAGGAGAATGGATAAACAAATTGTGGTATATTCATACAATGGAATACTACTCAGTAATAACAAAGAATGAACTCCTATTACATGTGATAGTATAGATGAATTGCACAGTCATCTTGTTGAGGAAAATAAGCCAGACATAAAAGAGTACACATTATATGATTCTATTTTTATTTCAAGAATCAAGACTTCCAGGAAGATGGTAGACTAGAAAGATACAGGACTCTCTTCTCTCCCAGAAAAATAGCTAGAGGACAGGCAGAAACAGCCTGGAAAAAAAATCTTTTAGAGTTTAGGACACCAGGGGAAGTCTGAATACCACCAAGAGGAGAGAGAGGCAAAGGAAAAGAACTGTGACTGCAAAACTGTGAGTTAAAAGCCTCAGCTGCAAATGCCAGCATCATTCCCCACCCTATAGACACTTTTGAATTCTCAGCCCTAAGGGCCAGCAGCTAGAGAAAAATGGGGCCCCAGGGATCCACCTCCCCAGGAAAGGAGAGAGAGAGGGACATAGCCTAAGGCTGACCCAGCTTTTGTCCCACAAATTTGGTCTGCTGTGACCCACAGCAGAGCCCTTCCAAGATGGGTGGGGCCACACCATTGTTTGCCTTGGGAGCCTGCAAGGGACTAAAGAGATCTGACCCTCTCAATCTTCCTCTCTACTGACCAGGACTGGTTGTTGAGGATGCAGGGAGGGGTGGAATTATTTCCTACCTGGGAAAAGCAAAGGTTGGAAAACTGCCTCTAAGAAAGTTTGAATTATGAGGCTCTTAGTCTCCAGGCAGGAACCTCTGCCACATTGATCTAGTTCCTGATGCAGCAAACACACTCCGACCAGGCATTGAACTGAGAGGGCTGCTAAACGGTTCTCTCCTGGCGGACAAAGGAAGTGAATATGAAGAAAGTGTATGTAAGTAAGAAAGGCTTTTTACCGCCTTTATAGCCTCCCTCCCAAGGCCCTAGAAAGCAGATGTGCAACCCATTATTGCACCCAGGGCCCAGATTTGAGTAACTAACAGGGACAATCCTAAAGACCCAGAACAGGTTGAACCAAGAATCAAAGAACAGGAGTAACACACAGCCTCTCACCTCTAAAACCCAATGAAAGAGAGAGAAATCGATCATCCGAGTAAATTCACCACCCTAATCAGATGCTTCGACATCAGCAAAAAATTACAAGCCAAACTAAGAAAATGGAAGAAATGACCCAAGAAAAAAAGCCCCAGAAGAGATGCAGGATTTGAGACAACTAATCAATGAGATGCACACAAATTTCCAAAATTAGATTAATGAGTTGAAAGAAAATATAGCCAAAGAGATAAAGGACATCAAGAAGACACTGAATGAGTACAAAGAAGAATTTGAAAACCTGAATAGAAAAGTAACAGAGCTCATGGGAATGAAAGGCACAATGGTTGAGATAAAAAACATTTTAGAGGCATACAACGTCAGACTCGAAATGACAGAAGAAAGAATAAGTGACACAGAGGTGTAACAGTTTGGCATTGTTTATAAGTTCCAAAAATAGTTATTGGATTGTGTTTGGAACCTGGTCTGTCAGAGATATCACTTTTAATTGATTCAATTCTGATTAGGACTTTGATTGGGCCATATCAGTAGGGCGTTGAGTCCCCACCCCTTGGTTGGTAGGGTCTCATAGGTAAAACACATGGCAAAGGACAGAGTTGGAGTTTTGATGTTGGAGTTTTGATGTTGGAGTCTTGAGCTGGAGCCCTGGGAAGTAAGCACATGGAAGAACTTGGTCATGAGGAAAGAAAGTAGGCCCCAGGAAGAGAAACAAGCCATTCACCTAATAGTCTATGGCTGGCCTTGTGGAGATAACAGAGAAGCTGAGCCTGGAGAGATGGAAGCCCTGAGAAGAGAGGAACCCAGGTGGCCATAGACTTTGGTGAGGGAAGTAACTTATGGCTTATGGCCTGGTAACTGTAAGCTTCTACCCCAAATAAATACCCTTTATACAAACCAACTGATGCCTGGTATTTTGCATCAACACCCCTTCGGATGACTAATGCAAGAGGACAGAACAGCTGAAATGGAAGAGATAAAAGAATAAAGAGAGAAAAGAATGGAAAAAATTGAGCAGAGGCTCAGGGAGTTGAATGATAACATGAAATGCAACAACAAACATGTCATGGGAGTTCCAGAAGAAGGAGAGAAGGGAAAAGGGACAGAAATAGTATTTGAGGAAAATTTCCCAACTCTCACAAAAGAAAGGAACTCAAATGTCCAAAAAGCACAGCATACCCCAATCAGAATAAATGCAAATAGACCTATTCCAAGACATATACTACTCAGAATGTCAAATGTCAAAGATAAAGAGAAAATTCTGATAGCAGCAAGGGAGAAGCAAACCATCACATACAGGGGATGCCCAGTAAGACTTAGTGTGGATTTCTCATCAGATACCATGGAGGTGAGAAGACAGTGATATGATACACTTAGGATACTGAAAAAGAAAAACTGCTGGCTGAGAATTCTTTATCTAGAAAAATTGTCCTTCATATATGAAGGTGAGTTTAAAATACTGAAAAACAAACAAACTAAGAGAGTTCATAAAAAACAATCCACCTTTGCAGGAAATATTAAAGGGAGCCTTAGAACCTGAAAGAAAAAGGCAGGAGAGAGAAGCATGGAGGAGAGTTTAGAAGAAAGAATAGCAGAAAGGATAACTAAAAGAGTAAAAAGGTAGATGAAAATAAGATATGACATGTAAAACCAAAGAATAAAATGATGGAGGTAATTAATGCATTTACAGTAATATCATTGAATGTGAATGGATTATACTCCCCAATCAAAAGATATAGGCTGACAGAATGGAGAAAAAATCATGAGCCATCCATATGCTGCCTACAACTGGCTGAAAGTGAAAGGTTGAAAAAAGATACTCCGTGCAAATAGTAACCAAAAGAAAACAGGGGTAGCTCTATTAATATTGGACAAAACAGTTTTAATGCAAAAAAGGTATAAGAGATATAGAAGGTCATTTTATATTAATAAAAGGGACAATCCACCAGGAAGAAATAACAGTTATAAGTATCTATGCACCTTTCCAGGGTGCCCCAAAATATGTCAGGCAAATTCTGGCAAAACTGAAGGGAGAAATAGGCATCTCTACAATAATAGACTTCAACACACCATTCACATCATTAGAAAGAACAACTAGACAGAAGATCAGCAAGGAAACAGAGAACTTGAACAATATGATAAACAAGCTGGACCTCACAGACATATACAGCATGTTGCACCCAAACTCAGCAGATTATACAGTCTTCTCAAGTGCCCATGGATCTTTCTCTATGATAGACCACGTTAGGTCACAATGCAGGTTTCAATAAATATAAAAAGATTGAAATTATACAAAGCGCTTCTCATATCACAATGGAATGAAACTGGAAATAAATAAGAGACAGGAATGAGGTAAATTCTCAAATGTGTGGAGGCCAAACAACATACACCTAAATAATCAGTGGGTCAAAGACAATATTGCAAGTGAAATTAGCAAATATATTGAGATGAATGGAAATGAGAACACAACTTATCAAAACTTATGGGATACAGTGAAGGCAGTTTTGAGAGGGAAATGTATAGCCCTAACTGCCTATATTAAAAAATAAGGAGCTAAAATCAAAGATCTAACTAGGGGAGGGGATGTAGCTCAAGTGGTTGAGCAACTACTTCCAATGTATGAGGTCCTGGGTTCATTCACGGGTACCTAAAAAAAAAAAAAAAGATCTAATTGAATAACCGAGAAACTAGAAAAGGAAGAGCAAACCTTTCCCAAAGCAAGGAAAAGAAAATAAATAATAAAGAGTAGAGCAGAAATACATGAAATTGAGAACAAAAAAACAATGGAGAAAAACAAAACCTGGTTCTTTGAGAAGATCAAAAAATTGAAGAAACTGTAGCTAGATTAACAAAGAAAAAAAGAGAGAAGATGCAAATAAAAGGGGCGAAGTTACAACTGACTCCACAGAAATAAAAAGGATCATAAGACGTTGTTATAAGAAACTATGCCAACAAACTAGACAACCTAGATGAAATGGACAATTTCCTAGAAATGCACAAACAACCTACACTGACACTACAGGAAACACAAGAATTTAACACAACAATCACATTTAAAGAGATTGAATTAGTCATCAAAAATCTCCCAACAAAGATGGTTTCACATGTGAATTCTACCAAGCATTTCAAGAGGAATTAGCACCAATCCTGTTTAAACTCTTCCAAAAAATTAAAGGGGAGGGAAAATTACCCAATACATTTTATGAAGCCAACATAATATCAAAGTCAGATAAAGATACTGCAAGAAAAGAAAATTACAGACCAATCTCCTAATGAACATAAGTGCAAAAATTCTCAACCAAATACTTGCAAATCGAATCCAACAGCACATCAAAAGACTTCTACAACACAACCAAGTGGGATTTATTCTTGGATGTAAGTGTGGTTCAACATAAGAAAATCAATTAACATAATACACCACATTAACAAATTGAAGGAAAAAAACACATGATCATCTTGATCACTGCAGAAAAGGCATTCAACAAAATCCAGCATCCTTTCTTGATAAAAACACTTTGAAAGATAGGAGTAGAAGGAAAATTCCTCATTATGATGAAAGGCATATATGAAAAACCCACGGCCAACATCGTACTCAATGGGGAAAGGTCAAAAGTTTTCCTTCTCAGATCAGGAATGAGACAAGGATGCCCACTGTCACCATTGTTATTCTACATTGTACTAGAAGTTCTAGCAAGTGCAATTAGACCACCCCCCCAAAAAAGTATCCAAATAGGAAAAGAGGAAGTAAAACTCTCCACTATTTGTGGATGACATGATCCTATATTTAGAAAATTCTGAGATGTCTACCACACAGCTACTTGAACTAATAAATGTGTTCAGCAAAGTGGCAGAATACAAGACCAACATGCAAAAATCAGTAATGTTTCTGTACACTAATATTGAACAATCTGATGAAGAAACCAGGGAAAAGATTCCATTTACAAAAGTAACAAAAAGATTCAATACCTAGGAATCAATTTAACCAAAAAAGTACAGGATCTATATGCGGAAAACTACAAAACAAGGCTAAAAAAAATCACTGAAAACCTAAACAAATAGAAAGACATTCTGTACTCATAGACTGGAAGACTAAATATCATAAAGATGTCAATTCTACCCAAACTGATAATAGATTCAATGCAGTACCAATCAAAATTCCAGCAGCCTACTTTAAAGAAATAGAAAGGGCAAGTACCAAATTCATTTGGAAGGGAAAGTGCACTTAAATAGCCAAAGTTCTAAAAAAAAAAAAAAATTGACATGGAGGAATTTCACTGCCTGAACTTGAAATATATTACAAAGCTACTGTGGTCAAAACAGCATGGTATTGGCATACAGATAGACACATCAATCAGTGGAATAGAATTGAAAGTCCAGAAATAAACCCTCACCTCTACAGCCAACTAGTTTTTGACAAACCTACTGAAGCCATGTCAATGGGACAAAACAGTTTCTTCAACAATTGGTGCTGGGAGAACTGGATATCCTTAATCAAAAGAATGAAAGAGGACAACTATCTCACTCCTTATACAAGAATCAACTCAAAATAGATCAAAGACCTAAATATAAAAGACAGGACCATAAAACTACTGGAAGAAAAAGTAAGGAAACATCTTAAAGACATTGCAGTAGGTGGTGGTTTCTTGGACCTTACACCCAAAGCATGTGCAGTAAAAGAAAAAATAGATAAATGGAACCTCCTCACAATTAAACACTTTTGCAACTCAAAAGGACTGTTAAAAGGGTGTAAAGGCAGCCAACTCAATGAGAAAAATATTTGGAAATCACATGTTTGATATGGCTTTAATATCCATGATATATAAAGAGATGCTACAACTCAACAATAAAAAGACAAATTACCCAATTGAAAAATGGGCAAAAGACTTGAATAGACATTTGTCCAAAGAAGAAATACCAATGGCAAAAAACACATGAGAAAAGTTCAACATCACTAATGATTAGGGAAATGTAAATCAAAACTACAGTAAGATAGCATTTCACACCTATCAATATGGCAAGTATTAAAAAGACAGAAAACTACAAGTATTAGAGAGGATGTGGAGAGATAGGAACACTTATTCACTGTTGGTGGGAATGCAGAATGGTACAGCCACTGTGGAGGACTGTTTGGCAGTTCCTAAAGAAGTTGAATATAGATTTGCCACATGACCCAGGCAATACCACTACTAGGTGTATACCCAGAAAACCAGAGCAGTGTTAGGAACAAACATCTGCACACTGATGTTCACAGCAGCATTATTCACAGTAGCCAAAAGTTGGAAGCAATCCAGGTGTTCATCAACCGATGAATGGATAAACAAACTGTGGTGTATTCACACGATGGAATATTATGCAGCTGTAAGAAGAAATGAAGCATAAAGTATATGACAACATGGATGAACCTGGAGAATATTATGTTGGGTGAAGCAAGCCAGACTCAAAACAACAAATATTGTATGATTGTGCTGCTATGAACTAAATATATTGTGTAATCTCATGGAATAAACAATTTGAATATGGGTCACCAGAAAATGGAATGAGGTTAGAGAATGGAAAGCTGAGGGTTACCTTGTGCAGAATTAGTAAAAAGAATGTGTGTTAATCTTTGGAAATGAATAGAAAAGGTGAAAGCCCAACATAATGTTTGTAACTAGCAATACTATGATATGGGTATGAAAGTGGATTAAAGGGAAATTCTAAGGTCATGTATATTACTAAAAGGAAAGCTAAAAAAATGTAACATGGAACTGCATAGTATAGTAAAACCACATGGGAAATGTGAATATGGGTAATATTGCATATATAAGACAGTTTTTCATTGAAGCTGAACAAATGTATGTTAATACTATAAAATGTTGATATCAGACAAAAAATTATGCTAAGTGAAAGAAACCAGACACAAAATACTACATATTGTATGCTTCCACGAATATAAAATGTAAATATAAATCAATTTATAAAGATAAAGATTAGTGGCTATGTAGGACTGGGGAAGGTCTGCTAAGGGGTATGGAGTTTTTCTTTTTTTTTTTTTAAACATGCATAACATCATACAGGGCTCCCACACATCACCCCCGCCCCCCACCACAAACATCCTGCATTGTTGTGAAATATTTGTTAACAAATCATGAAAGAGCATCATCAAAATATTACTACTAACCATAGCCCGAATCTTCCTCCCCTATACATTAAGAATTTATTTATTTATTTATTTACTTTTATCCATTTTTACCCCCCTTTTTTGCAGTTTCTGTGTCCATTCACTGGGTAACTCTGTGTCCATTTCCTGCCTCTCTTCTCATTCTTCTCCTCCTGTCTTCACTGGGATTTGATCCTTGGAACCAACGATATGGAAGAGAGTCATCCTACCGCCTGCACCACCTTAGTTCCTGTTTTTTTGGTGCGTCTCGTCTTGGCTCTCCCTTGTGTCACTCTCCTGTAATGTCATCATTTTGCTGTGTGGCTTGCAGGGCCTGTTTGCAGGGCTTGGTGGAGCACCCATGTTAGGGGCCTGACGGCTCACCCACTCCCGGGGGCTGGCGGCACACCCATGCACAGGGCCTAGTGGCCCACGAGCTTACTATACTTTTCTTTTTTTAATTTTTACCAGGAGGTCCTGGGGGTCAAACCCAGGTCTCTCCATATGGGAGACAGATGCCCAACCATCTGAGCCACATCCGTTCCCCTACTATATCTCTTAAGGTTGAACAAAGATACCCAAAGTTACAGTCTTTTCCAATACAGGATGGTCAAATAATAAATCAGGCTTAGTTAGTTTATCACCAGCATTCTAAAAACCAGACCTAGGGATTAAAACTAGGTTTGGGGACACATGCCTGGTTTCTAATGTAGTGCATGTTTAGCCTACCCTGATTATCACAAAATCAGGACAGCGAGAATACTCACATGAGTTTTTCTTTTTGAAGTAATAAAATTGTTCTAAAATTTTTTGTGATGATGAATATGCAACATTGTGATTATACTAAAAGCCATTGATTATACACTTTGGATAGATCGTATGGTATGTGACTATATCTCAGTAAAACTGCTTAATAAATAAATATGATAGAATAGCCAAAAATAGCAGCTATGTATGGTAGTGGAAGCATAGAGAGATTGAGAGGTGAAGAATTTTCTTGTTTGTTTATTATTATTATTATTTTCTTTATACACCAATTTTAATTGCAAGATGATAATGACATTTAAAGACTCATTTTTTTTTCAGGCCACCTTTGACTGTTAACCACTTTGTAACAGGCAAACCCTAATCTGATTTATGAGTTTCTAGGCACGAGCAGACTAACAAAATTAAAGCTAGCACAGGTTAGAACAGAAGAATTTTACGCTTAGCTTAGCTTTAGAATCACCTGGATGCAAAGCTCCCAGTGTCTGTCCATGGCAGTAACTTCATGCAGGATCCTCCAGCTTTGTACCTCCAGGAAAATCCCTGGCTAGCTGTTAGATACAGAGCTAGGGGTCTAGAGAAGCCCTGCCTTTGACGAGATACAAATTGGGGCTGCATCCCATTAATTGCTCCCACAAGGAGTAAAACCTTGCAAGCCTTTTTCAATGGAAGGACTGGAGTGTTACAATGAAATAGGGAGCTAGGAAAGCCAGGAACCTTTAATTGTAATTGATGGCACATGAGGAGGTTCCTTATGCTACAGGGAAGAGGTTTAGTAATTAAGAGTTCATGTCCTCATCCCTTTAACACAAGGTTATCAACCTTATTTGTTCCACAGACCCCGTGTTAAAAACTCTTGCTTTAAGGGGACAACAACAACAAGGTTGTGGTCTCTGGCCCTCAGATCTGTCTGTCCTCTCCCCTCCAATTAAACACAGGTTTAATTAGAATTCAGGGTCCCATACAGAGCCTACTCTTGGCCATAAAGTGGCCACATGGTGTGGCAGGAAAAGATCAGACCAGGCAGGTTGTCCCAGTTTAAGAGCTGCCCATTATCCTAGGGGAGGAAAACGCGTTCGTCAGTTTAGGGGCATCCCACCACTGTCCTGACAGAATGGGGTTGCTTGCCGAGCCACAGACTTGGAAATTGGGAGCCTTGCTCACTGTCCCACATTTCGGGGATTGGGAGCTTTGTCTCTGGGCATCCCCAGAGCGTTAGTGGACTTGGGGGCATCTGGGTCCAGTTCCCAGACGGAAACACCCAAGCCGGGCTTTCCCGCTAGGAAATGGGCTGGCCAAGAACCTTTAAATGCTTTTGCCTACTTCGCAGCCATTTTAGGAGCTGGCTATGGGTGAGCTCACCCCATAGCCTCTGCCAGGGGCTGAGTTCCCTAGTTAAACATAACAGAAAAAGCCCATGAAAAATTAGAGACGAATTGTCCTGTAACTTGCCCACAAACACCCTCAGGGACCATCAGCCAATCGGAGAATCTCCAGGCCTACCCAGGGTGGGGAAGGAGCAGGGCCTCAAGGCACTGCTAAGGGTGAGGCTTAGGCCTAGATCTAACAAATGCATTTTCAGTTCCTAAGGCATTCTAAAGCATCTCAGACCCAGAGAGAGGCACTTTTAATTAAAAGTAGTTAACTAGCAATCTAAGGAAACAATACAACAGGTGATAGCCATTCTGAATTTAGAAAGGGTCTGGTAAACTCCCTCCAAACTCCTGCTTGACTTAGGCCATGTTCCCAGTCAGGTCTCCAGGGCAGTTTCACCAGCCACCCAGAACTTCCTTGGATTTACCCAGCATGGGGATTGGCCCCTACCACCTCAGGAGAGGGAACTACAAGTCTGAGGAGATCAAGTGTATGTCCTTTGGGAGCTTATCCAGGAACCCCTTAGCCATTAACCCCTTTTAAAACAGAACCAAAAGAGGGCACAGACAGGCCTTAAAACTCACCAGTTTCCAGCGGGGGTCTGGGAAAACGACTCACTTATCTTTCTCCAGGTAATGATTCGCCAAGTGAAGATGGAAGTGTTGGGTTCCTCTAGGTTCTTGGTGAGATTTGGTGCGGGCCCCTCTAGACAGAGAGAGCATATTATTATTATTGAAATAATATAATGATTGAAGTGATAAATGCACAACTATGTGATTATACCAAATATCATTGATTGTACACTTTGGATAAATTTTATGCTTTATTGATATGTATCAGTCAAATTGGTTTAATTTAAAAAACCCAGGGGCCGGCTCGATAGCCCAGTGGATAGGGCACCGGCATACCACATGGGAGGCCCC